>JADRCD010158473.1:0-37241 GCA_019843815.1 Montemys delectorum
ATGCTCACTCTGACTGGCCTGCATGGAATGCTCTGACTGGCCTGCATAGAATATTCTGACTGGCCTGCATGGAATGCTCTGACTGGCCTGCATGGAATGCTTACTCTGACTGGCCTGCATGAAATGCTCTGACTGGCCTGCATGGAATGCTCTGACTGGCCTGCATAGAATACTCTGACTGGCCTGCATGGAATGCTCTGACTGGCCTGCATGGAATGCTCTGACTGGCCTGCATGGGATGCTCACTCTGACTAGCCTGCATGGAATGCGCTCTGACTGGCCTGTCTGGAATGCTCACTCTAACTGGCCTGCATGGAATGCTCTGACTGGCCTGCATAGAATACTCTGACTGGCCTGCATGGAATGCTCTGACTGGCCTCTCTGGAATGCTCGCTCTGACTGGCCTGCATGGGATGCTCGCTCTGACTGGCCTGCATGGAATGCTCACTCTGACTGGCCTGCATGGAATGCTCTGACTGGCCTGCATGGAATGCTGACTGGCCTGCATGGAATACTCTGACTGGCCTGCATGGAATGCTGACTGGCCTGCATGGAATGCTCTCATTGGCCTGCATAGAATGCTGACTGGCCTGCATGGAATGCTCTGACTGGCCTGCATGGAATGCTCACTCTGACTGGCCTGCATGGAATGCTCTGACTGGCCTACATGGAATGCTCTGAGTGGCCTGCATGGTAACTGCCGTTTCTTGGACTCTCATCCAAAGCTGTGCACCTCTAGTGAATGGGAGCCATGCCTCTGGCCACCTGACACTTCAACCCTTGTTTCTTTTATATCCCTGACTCAGTGGAGACACAAAGCTGTCAGGTAAATGGGGATTCACGAGTTGGCAGGTCTGTGGCCACTCGCTGCATTAGAGACAGGACCGGGCCAGGGAAACTTACAATTACAGTACAGACTAGAAGAAGACAGCATGGGCTGGGGATAAAGCTTGCAGAGCCTAGTGTATGAAAGACCCTAGACATCGCTGCAAATGAACACACGGAAACCATAGAAGGTGAGGACAAGGGCACAGTGTTTGCAGATGCAGGGAAATCTCACCTGCCTCACTTTAGGATCCCAGTTCAAGTGCCACTGGCTGTGAGCCCAGCTCAGGATAGCAGGGCTTCCCTATCCCTGGGACACACTCTTCTTCCTAGAACTTGATGTTACCAGCTCTGGGTTCCCACTGCCCCAAAGCACCCTGGCTCCATGGAGACCGGACACAGTGCTGTGCTGTCCTCTGACTCGAGCATGACACCTTCTAACTGACATGTTCTCTAAATCTTCATTATGGCATCCCCAGAATAGAGGTGAGTCCTCTGTAGTCCTCGGTAGACTATGAAAGAAATGTAGCCAACCAGCTTACTGCCTAATCTGGCGGCTAACAACAGAGAAATCAGCCTTTAAAATGGGCCAGCAACCAAAACAAAGACCACACCAGGAAGCTCTAAGTCTGTGATTCAAAACCGCCAAGCCTTTTAGAAGCACAGTTTGACATGTTTTGCAAATTTTAAAGAGCTGGACCCATTCACTGGGCCATGCTGCACATTTGGCTTTGAGCTACAGAAACCTGTATGCTAGTCTACCTACTGCGGCATCACCTGTATTAGAGAAAGAAAAATCCATAGTCCATCATCTAAATCACAAGCTGTAGATGATGTGGACAACTGTGATAAACAGAAGAGGACTAGCGATGAGAAGAATTCCCTTTGGAGTCGGGAAATAAAGACAGCACCGTAAGGGTTTACTCAGTGCATGGCGGAGCTATATCTGCACACACACTCCCAACAGACTTCAGAAAATCCAAAACCCACTTCCTGGAGTGGAAGGCGGGGTGGAGGGGATGGCTTCCAGTCTCCGTCTCCTCAGACACCGCTGGCACGTGCACAGATTACTGTTGTGGGAATTTTGAACATTTAACCAAATATAGATTTAAACATAAAGGACGCTGTCTTCCTCGTATTTACTTCTGCACGATCAAAGAGAAGCAGCGAGCCCTCCCACCCTGGAGATGAACAGACGGTAAGGCGAATTGAATCTGGCACCCCTCCTGTCTCCTACCACGATCTTTCTGTGGTCAGGGAACTCCAGGCCGAAGTAGTCGCCCTCCACGAGGTTGAGATGGTTGCACACGGCGTCAAACAGAACCTTCCCTGGCGCTCGTTGCTGTGGACAGAGAGAAGTGGGGTTACAAGCGTCTCTGCTGGAAGCACCCAGACATGAACTGCACTGCTCCTGATTCTCTGGTTAGAGGGGCATACACAGGGTCAGCAGGACTCGCCACCACCCACCCATCCAGTGACATCCTGGGTGTCGAGTCTGTGTCTGTGCTTTCGCCAACTTGACTCGGAAATAAAGTCATTTCCCCCCCCCCCCATTTTCTAATAACAAACTGCTTTTCTTTTTGGTTTTGAGATGGAGTGTTGCTGTGGAGCCCGGCCTGGCCTTGAACACACAATCCTCCTGCCTTAGTCTCTGAGAGCTGGGCAACGGGCATGCATGAGCATGCTTGGCATTTGTTTCTGAGAACAGTTTTGGGTTTGCTGCAATGTTTCTCTCCCTGTGGCATTCAGTTGTTAAGATAGGGCAGGGGAGATGGCTCGGCAGGTAAAAGGGTTTGTCACCAGGCCTCAAAACTGACCTAAGTTCAATTCCCAGGTACACGAGGTAGAAGGGAAGGGAGCGATCTGTGCCATGACCCACTCAGAATCACGCCTTGGCTTTTCTTTACGCTCCATGGCTTCCTACGGGCTTGCTGCTAGGATGGGTCAAACTCTACCACACGCATCAAACCTTGGGAGGCAAAAGTCACCGGTTTTATGTTCCCATTACCTTTCCAATACCCATGTGACAGTTTAGGAGCCAACTAACTCATGATTCTGAATGCCCGTGAGGGTCTAGACCTGACAGGTACAATGAGTGTGCCCATTAGCCTGTCCTCGTGTGGCTGCAGGGGCCAATAAAGATGGTTCAGCGTGGGGCACTCTGCACTTTCATTCCTCTAACAGACACTGCTTTATTGTCTCGTGGCTGCCATCACGGCGATCTGGAAAATATCCACAGCTACCTGCGGTGTGTGACATCTTCTGGGGATAACCTCAGCTCACTGGGCTGTGTTCATGGGCCACATGCACAGGCGGCAGGAGTGAGCTGTGACTACCAGAAATCTCACTTCTGCCCAACACAAAGCATACCCAAGCCCACGCACGCTTATCCAAAGGAAGGGACATAAGAGAGGACCATGGACTCTGGGTTACCAACCCTGCTTTCTGCCACTGTGGTTCTGTTATCTGCTGTTTCCGATATGCTGTATGCGTATGCCATTTCCCAGGCAGGCTGACAGACAGGGACATGCCACCACCCACCCATCCAGTGACATCCTGGGTGTCCCGTCTGTGTCTGTGCTTTCGCCAACTTGACCTGGAAATAAAGTCATTTTCACCCCCTTTTCTAATAACAAACTGCTTTTCTTTTTGGTTTTGAGATGGAGTGTTGCTGTGGAGCCTGGCCTGGCCTTGAACACACAATCCTCCCGCCTTAGTCTCTGAGAGCTAACTAATCCTCGGTTCTAGGTTCATTTTCTCACACCAGCACGCAAGAAGCTGCGTGACTAAGCTGCATGGGTTGCCATGTTTTCCTGGGACCTTCTTTCCCTCAGTAACTCCAGCAAAATTCGAACACCTTAACAAAAACATTATTTTAAAAATGTACCAGGGGAGTAAGAAGTTGTGGAAGAATTCATCTACAATAGTCTGTCTGTCTGTCTGTCTGTCTCTTTCCTTCCTTCCTTCCTTTTTTTTTTTAAAGATTTATTTTATTTATTTTATGTGTATGAGTATACTGTAGCTGTACAGATGGCCATGAGCTATCATGTGTGTGGCTGCTGGGAACTGAACTCAGGACCTCTGCTACCCTGCTCACTCCGGCCTCACTCACTCCAGCTCCGGTGTAATTCACTGTAGCTATCTTCAGACGCACCAGAAGAGGGCATCAGATCTCATCATGGATGGTTGTGAGCCACCATGTGGTTGCTGGGATCCGAACTCAAGACCTTCGGAAGAGCAGTCAGTGCTCTTACCTGCTGAGCCATCTCGCCAGCCCACTTCTTTCTTTTTTTTAAGATTTATTTATTTATTGTATGTAAGTGCACTGTAGCTGTCTTCAGACACCCCAGAAGAGGGCATCAGATCTCATCATGGATGGTTGTGGGAATTGAACTCAGGACCTTCTGAAGAGCAGTCATGGTGCTCTTAACTGCTGAGCCATCTCGCCAGCCCTCTCTTTCTTAAAGAAAGACTACAGTCCAGTTTTACAACCTCCAACACTGTCTGCTTGGTTTAGGAATTGCCAATTTTCTGCCCAGCTGGCAGACACTCATATTTCTCAAAGAATTCCTGGAACTAAGGGAATCTCATAACTTCATCTAGGTTTACACAGTCTGAAAAATGAGACTTCACAGTTCAACACTAGAAATTTAAATAAGCAGAGAAAAGTCAATATACAATGGATGTCTTTATGGACAAGGGCATTAGACTAAACACGTCCTAAGAGAGACGTGGGAGAGTTACCATAAACTTGAGTACGCTACCGAGTCCGTGCAGGCTTCCACGTGCACGGCTAACCTGTGGTCCTAAAATCCAGGCTGGGCTGGGTCTTGCAGCCCTCAGCTTCACCTATGCCTTGCAAACACCTATGTTCTGTCACAGAGCAGCACCACGAGTGACTGACTGCAATGGATTGTAAATAGATTGCCAGAACCTAATTAATAGTGACAAAGTGGATCTCATTTCTTAAAAACCATCTGAAAATTTACTCTTTTGTGCACATTTACGTGAACTGTGCCTTCTACGGAACTGGACTGCTATTTAAGATGGAGATGTTGATGCAGAGTTTCAGTGACTGCTTCTTAGCCCCTAAGACCCAGCTACAGGATGGCGACTTGGAAGCATTCTGAGTTCCCTGTGAATTCTGGCTACACTCACGGCATGGCATGAGAACACTTCTAGAGGCATAAAGATCCATTACAGGACAGTTTCACAAGGAAAGGACACTCTGATGTCCTCCAGGAACTCACTGTTAACATTCCAATGGGTATCAGGCCACCATAGCCTAAATGACTGCAGTGGCAAACCAGGACACATTCATGGCAAATCATGATGCATTCAGAAGACTGTCTGTTGAGGAGAGAGGGAAAAAAGGCACGTTGGGGAGAAGGCTCAGTCCATAGAGCATACATAAGCTACATAAAAGCTGGCCATGATGGCTCCCTGGGGGTCCCCTGAGCTCACAGGTCTACACACACACACACACACACACACACGCACGCACGCACGCACGCACGCACACACACACACACACACACACGCACGCACACACTTGCATCCGCACCCGCACTCACACACGCACATGCACACAGAGTCCAATTTGAGTAGTGGCCTGAGGTGTAGCTCAGTTGGTAAATGACTTTTCTAGCATACAAGAAGCCCTCAATTTAATCTCCAATGGTGCATTAATTGTGTGTATGCTTGGCATTCCAACTCTTGGGACGGGGAAAGAATATCCGAAGTCCAAGAAACCTTCACAGGAGGCAAAGCACAAAGATAGTGAGGAGAGAATCTAGAAAAGTATTTTCTTGGGGCTGGAGAGATGGCTCAGCGGGTAAGAGCACTGACTGCTCTTCTGAAGGTCCTGAGTTCAAATCCCAGCAACCACATGGTGGCTCACAACCATCCGTAATGAGATCGGACACCCTCTTCTGGTTCGTCTGAAGACAGCTGCAGTAAATTATGCATGAGAGAGCAGGGCCCGGAGAGAGCGGGGCCCGGAGCGAGCGGGCCGGCAGAGGTCCTGAGATCAACAGCAGCCACACACATGATAGCTCGGGGCCATCTGTACAGCTACAGTGTACTCATACACATAAAATAAATAAAATAAATCTTTAAAAAAAAAGAAAAGAAAAGAAAAGTATTTTCTCAGAGTGATCTTGCTATTGGGTGAAAATCCACGCAGGACAACATAGACTGAGTAGGACACAGGTTTGCTGCAGATGTTTTATTTTTTTAATTGTATTATATTTTATTTTATATGTATGCCTGCCCACATGTGCCTGCCTGGTGCCCACAGAAGCCAGAAGTGGGCACTGGATCCCCTATAACTGAAATTACAGATGGTTCCAGGCCACCTTGTGGGTGCTGGGAATTGGACCCAAGTCGTCTCTAAGAACAGCAAATGCCCTTAATCACTGACTCATCTCTCCAGTCCACTATGGATCTTTTCTTTTCTCTTATTTTTTGTCAAGATTTATTTATTTATTTTATGCATATGAGTGTACTGTAGCTATCTTCAGACACACTAGAAGAGGGCATCAGATCCCATTACTGATGGTGTGAGCCACTATGTGGTTGCTGGGACTTGATCTCAGGAACTCTGGAAGCAGTCAGTGCTCCAACAGCTGAGCCCTATGGATGTATTCTTAAATATCGCCCTATGTTTGTACTTTTCCAGAGCCCTAAGGCTCCTGTGACCTATAAAATCTGAATCTGGCTAACCCCACATTCAGAATTCTTGATAAAATATTCTAGAAGCATTTTCCTTATCAGAGGTCAAAGCGTAACTACCATGTTACATTCTGGAGAACAAATTGGCAACAAATGAAATCACATAATCAAATCTCTTGCTTTCTTTCTTATTGGTTACTCTTAATTAAGTTCCATGAGCATTTGAATTTTAATCTACTGCACAATCAAGTTGGTGGACTCTACCCTGTGTGTCCCCGTGGTCTTCTCCATTTTAAACTGGCCTTTCCTGGGCCCTGTAGAATCACATTAGTGGGAAGTTTACATGCTTGGGAAGCAACCCCTGAATGGCATGCAGATTCACAGTCACAGTCTAGCAGACACAAACCTGGGCGCAAGGGGACAGAGCTTAAAGAATGGCATCTGAGGCTGTCCTCTAGCTGCATATATATGTATGTGCGGGGATGGACGGATGGACACACACACACACATACACACACACACACACACACACACACACACACACACCACACATGGACTGTTAGAAAATAAAGCAGTTGCCTATTCTTTCTCATGACAGAGTACTTTGAGAATAGAACATCCAGGAAAGCTTCAGAGAAACCCTCTCAATGGGGCTTGACAGATGAGTGTGCCAGGTGAAAGTACAGGGTATACAATGTATCACGCAGCATACAGGGATATACAATGTATCACTCAGTGCACAGGGATATACAATGTATCACTCAGTGTACAGGGATTTACAATGTATCACTCAGCGAACAGGGATATACAATGTATCACTCAGTGTACAGGGATTTACAATGTATCGCTCAGCGTACAGGGATATACAATGTATCACTCAGCACAAGGGACACATTTGGTGTCATCACAAGCGAAAGTCCTAACTTTCAGATCTAAAGGAGGCAAGTTCTGCAGTGACGGTGTTAGGTTCTGATGAGGACCGTTCACAGCTTCCAGGTGGCTAGCTGCTCAGAGTACAGCTCAGGAGGTGATGAAGGAGCTCAGCCAGTCAGGTGCCCACTCTGATGCATGGAGATGTGTGCTTGTCCCCTGCTGCTGTGGAGACAGGGGCAGGCAGAGCTCAGAGCTCACTAGCCATTAGCCCACTCAAATTACCAACTGTGGAGATATTCAGTAAGATCCTCCACCTCAAAAGAGTATGTGGAGACACCCAATGACACCCACACATGTATGAACACACAAATGAACACATACTACACATACAAACAAAAATCAGTGGGACCCCAGAATCTTGCAGATTCTTAGACTTCACCTTGCACCTGGAATCTGTTCCTATGTCTCTCCACTGTCCCCAGGGAATCAGGGAGCACTCAGACGGAGGGATACTCTATTTTAAAACGGACTTTTAAAGATGTGTATGTGTGTCCACCTGTGTGCCACAGCATTCATGTGACATCAGGGGACAGCTTACCACAGAGTCACTTCTCTCATTCCCTCACGTGGAATCAAACTCAGATCAGACTCAGCAGCATGTGTCCTAAGAAATGAGTGTCCTTTGGTCCCACAAAATGGAATTGTGATCACAAAACGTCTTGCCAAGGGCGGGACATATATTCTGTTAGTGTCACCATCACTGGAGTAGTGATGGTTGATGGGGAAATGGGGTCTGCACTAAAAGTCATGTTCCTGCCATGTCCTGGATTCAGAGCTCAGCTCTGTCCATAATCTGTCTCTGGGGATGGGTCCTGTGCTCCCATCCGTGCATGTATCTGCCTTAGAACTCAGGAGAAAGTGACCCAGCATAGTACCCCTCCATCTGAATGCTCACTGATTCCCTGGGGACAGTGGAGAGCCATAGGTACAGATTCCAGGTGCAGGGTGAAGTCTAAGAATCTGCAAGATGCTGGGGTCCCACAGCTGGACTCTGTCTCTACCTGAGACTGATACCCAACCTAGAGAGTCAACAATAGTAGCAGATATGAATCCTGCTGCTGTGGGCACAGTCTAGCCTGTGGTCCTGGTGAATCTGGAAAGCAAGTCATTCCAGGTACCGGGTGAGGCCACTGGGGTAGGCCCAGTTCAGGATGATTTTGTCTTCAGATGATGAAGCTGGACAGGTGGGGTGAATTCCACAAGACAAAGAGGCAGAGACTGAGGGGACACAGCTGCAAGCCATGGGATGGACGCCTGTTATCAAGGCCAATGAAGGGAACTGGAGGAGGCTGGGAAGGGCTCTGCCCAGAATCTCAGAGCAAACAGCTCCCTGCCACTGCTTTGACTGTGGACCTGTGGGGACTACTGTTAGCATGCCATCCATTCTGTGGTGCTTTGTCTCTTCCAGTCCTGGTAAACTACTAACCCTTTAGGGCCTAGTTCTCAGTCATGTGTAGACAGAAGTGGTGCTTGGCACTGCTGCTTTGGGAGCCAGAGATGAGATGGAAACAATGCCTCAAGAAAAATTACGGCCTTCAGAAGTTCTACAGTTCACATCCAAGCATGTAGCACACAGGCTCATTGTAGGAGGTTAGCTAATTTTCTCTGTGAACGGGTCTCCTCACTTTTACTGTCATTATTCAGTCTATGAACCATGATCCACGGTTCAAGATCTTTCTATCCAATCGTCTCTTTTGAAAGCTTTACAGCCCAACCTCAGGCCTGGAGCTACTCCACACCTTAGACTCATTCCCAGGACAGCCATTCTTCAGCTGGGCCCTCCTGTTCTCTGACCCCACAGCCCCCAAGCTCCAGGACACAGCTCGGGAAGCGGGAGCCATGGTGGGCACTGACTGAAAAATCCCACGAGAACCTTGGATCTATGTAAACGCCCATGGTTTGGTTTGGTTTTTTGGTTTTGGTTTTGGTTTTTCTTAGAAGGATTAGCACAGGCCATTGTCAGCCTGTGCTAATGCAAACTAGGGGAAGATGTCAGACTCCGGCTAAATATAGAAAAGTGAACACCCTCAGTGTCCCTGCTGTCTCCAGACACCCTGCTAAAACGACAGTCAAAAAATTGAAAAAAAATTTTTTAAATAAAGAAAGGGAATAAATTCCTAGAAGAAAATGAGAGAAGACAGCGGGTAAGAGATTTCTTCAGAATTCTGGGAGATGACAGAGAAGCAAGGTAAAATCTAATTACAGAGAAGAGCAGAAGGGTCCAAGGTGAGAAGCAACCAGATTGTCTGCACTCTTTTGAGGCCAGCAATCGAAGAGGCTGCACTCCAGTAGCAAAGGGTGAAGTAAAATTCTCTTAAAGCTTGTGAGTTCAGGTCCCTGAGAGCCTGTAATTTACAAAACAACACAGCTTACTTAATCTAGGAGGCTGTGGAGGAGGGTGGATATTTGGTGAACATGTAAGAGTTCTTAGGACTAAACACACATGGTGAGGGAGAAGTAAAACCTTGACTGTAAGAGTTAGAGGGGAGGTGACACTGGGGGCTCCCAGCAACACGTGAGAAAGGAATGCGGGGCAGGGCTAGAGCCTCCTCCACACCTCTGAAATCTGAACCTGGCTCTACACCAGGGACCAAGGGGAACGGAAATTATCTAACAGGAAAGGAAACAGGGTAAAAACTCTGGACGTTCCCCATCTGTAAACACCTCAGAAGCACCTCAGAATGAATGAGGGAAGAAATGAAAAGACAGCTGACAAAGTTCAAAACGGTATGGGGTTATCAAGACATACTTCAAGAGTATACTACACTGACCACTCAGGGTCAAGTCCCCAGAGCATGTCTTGGAGACTGTGGCATGGTCACAAAACATCACAGTGCACTTCTCCATCACGAAATGACACACTCCATGACATACCACAGTATAAACACCGTATTAAGTGGTGAGTACCTGCATATATTTGGCCCACTGCCAAAGACACACAGCATAGACACACAGGGGACCATGGTCTCTGATTATGAGTAGTACTGCATTCTACACAATGCCTGTGCTATGCTTCCATATGGCTGCAGCCAGTGGCTTGGTCTACACCAGCTTTGTCACAGACCATGAGGGCAGTGTGGTGGCTATCCTGTCAGAAGGTCCCAGGAATTCTTCAGCTCCACTATAATGCCCTAGGGCCACCATAGTGGCTGGCAGTCCACAATGGACATGGTGACGTTATGTGGTGCATAGCTATCTATTTCAAACCATGACAGGGCTTGACTGCTGGTTTTAGGGAACATCTCCTATGTAATTAGACACTTGGCATCAGCAGGGATCTACACATTCCCCTCACTATGCTGCACACACTGGGCCACTTTAACATGGAAGGCAACACCATGCCATGGCTGCACTCGCTCACGTGAGGCAAGCTGTCATGCACCTTAATTTCCACTTCTGTGACAAGGGCTCCATGACTGACGTCCTCCACAGGGCTGAGGAGTCTGGGCACTCCAAAATACTAAAGGGTCAAGCACAATTCAGTAAACTCTGCCACGGCCATGGCGACCATAATGCTACAGAGGGGAAAAAAAGATGATGGACGACTCAAGAAGTGAAGAGCTGCCTGGTACCCTCGACAGGAAACAGCATGATCACCATAGACAGGAAGTAAAACTTTACACCTCAGCTCTCGAGAACTGGAACAAAGCTTTCATTCTGGATGAATTTAGCTAAATGTTTGGGCCTGCCCACTAGTCTACACACAAACGCAGCCATTCTCCCATGTGCAGAAGCTCTGGGGTGGCCACGCTGCCTGCAAGGACACACTGTCCCCTTGTTTCCCTCGGCACTGAGCCTTGGTGTTGGGAACACTCATTAAACACACATCAGATTGGGTTTCAGAGAGCCCCAGCATCCAGGACAGGAGAGAATGGGTCCTTTCAGCCTCGCTGTAATTCATGGACCACGTAACCAGTGTCCTGAGCACAGACCTCCCTTCTTCCTGCATCTCAGGGCTGTGCACATGGTATGTGTGTGTGTGTATGTGTGTGTGTGTGTGTGTGTGTGTGTGTGTGTGTGTGTGTAGGTGTGGAGGATTTCTGCTGCTCTCTTTGAAAACATGTTTAAGAAATGGGTCATAGAGAAAATAGTCTTTCAGGGCTGTTGTTAGTCTGCTCCAGTCACGAGGGACTTGTCCTTGTAGTAGTAAGAAATTCTAAATTTCATTAATATAAAAAGATCTAAAGCCCTCATCTAATGGGTAGGGAACAACGCAGCACATCAAGAATGAACAAGACAAGGAAAAACAATGTTGCAGCCACTGAAGAACAGGTGTTCCCGCCAGAAAGCCTCTTCCCTGCTTCTTAGGGTCTACCTCGTCTCTTCCAGCCCAGTGGTCTAAGCCACAAGATGTACCCAGCCTCAGAACTCAAGTTTTCTCAGGAAGTGGGGGTTGGGGGGGGGAACACCTGATACTACATGACATCCAAAATCACTGTCCTGAAGAAAGGCGCAAGGTGGTTCTTTCTCTGAGCAGAGGTAAGGGCTTTGTAGGCCGTCAACGGCTGGCCATGCTGCTGAGATCTCATCTCCCCTCATATGCTGCCAAGTGACCGTGGCTCCCCACTTCCCCAGGCATCGGTCCCTAAAGACATTAGTGTGAATCAGATTCTTCTGTCTACAGGTGCTTTCTATGACAGGGTTTGGAGTGGTTTTAGCTGGTCAGTGGTGAGAACAGGAGCATTTGCTCCACCCTGAGAAAGGCTGTAGAGTCCTTTTTTTAAGCAAAGTCTCTTTCAATTTAAAATTACATAAAAAGTAAAATTTTTTTAAAAATCACATGAATTGAAGTCTGGAGAGGCGGCCTATTAATCAACAGTACATCCTGCTCTCCCAGAGGGCTCCAGGTTCAGTCCCCAACATTCACCCATATTCATATGGCATCTGTTCTTTCACACACATGCACATAAATTAATTTTAAATTAAAATAGATAAATCACTATATGCCTGTAATAGCAGCACTCAGGAGTCTGAGGCAGGAGGATGGCAAATTTGAGACCAGCCTGGGTTATGCAGCCAGATCCATTATAAAACAAATCCCATTGCTTTGACATCTTGGGAAAAGATTTTATATGACTAGAAATAATTGATTAACTTATCAATTTCAGTATTACTTGAACAAACAAACCTGAGCTGGGTAGTTACTGTCAACTTGACACAAACCTAGATACACCTGGGAAGAAGAATCTTGATTGAAAAAATAAATGGGGCTGGAGAGATGGCTCAGCAGTCAAGAGAGCTGACTGCTCTTCCAGAGGTCCTGAGTTCAATTCCCAGCAACCGCATGGTGGCACACAACCATCTGAAATGGGGTCTGGTGCCCTCTTCTGGTGTGTCTGAAGACATCTACAGTGTCCTTACATATAATAAATAAATAAATCTTTTAAAAAGGAAGGAAGGAAGGAAGGAAGGAAGGAAGGAAGGAAGGGTGAGTCTCAGTAAGGCTGACTGGTAGAAAAGTCTGTGGGGCATTTTCTTGATTAATACTTGCTGTGGAAGAGACCACACACTGTGGGTAATGCTACCCTTGGCCAGGTGTTCCTGGGTTCTTCAAGAAAGCAGGCTAAGCAAGCCATGAGGAGCAAGCCAGTAAGCAGCATCCCTCCATGGGCTCTGCATCAATGCCCACCTCCAGGCTCCTGCCCTGACTTCCTTTGATAATGAACAGTGCTGTGAAACTTTTCTTTCCCAAGATGCTTTTGGTGATGGTGTTTTACCACAGTGGCAGTAACCTTAACTAAGACAAAATCTTAATGATTTTACTCAGAAAAAGAAACAATGTTATATTGATTTACAACAGTGAAAAAAATAAAATCCTGGGGCTGGAGAGATTGCTCAGTGGTTAAGAGCATTTGTTGCTCTTGAAGAGGACATGGGTTTGTTTCTCAGTACCCAAATGGTGGCTACCAGCTATATATAACTCCAGCTCCATACGAGCTGACACTCTCTCCTGGCCACTTTGGGCACTACATGCATGTGGTGTATGGGTACTCATGTATGTACAACACCCACACGCATTAGAAAAATAAAATCGTTAATACAAATAAAAACACATAATTATATATCCGGCACAGAGTTCCTAGATAGAGGAACAAGAAACTACAAACAGGTTGTGCTTTGGCTGAGACACAGTCCCCACTGGCCTGGGTATTTGAACACCTGGTTCCAGTTCAGTGGCACGTGTGCAGCCTTGAGCGAAGAAGAACATTACCAGGAGCTTTGATACTCCACAGCCTGTTCTACCCCTGTTCGGGCGTTCTGTGTCCTACCCCCAGCCGCACACACACACATGCACACACCATGCCTGCTGCTGTGCCTTCACCCCGCCATTATAGATTCTTTTACCTCTGGAACCCTAAGTGAAATGAACTCTCTCTTCTTTAACCTGCGTTTGGTCCTGGTGTTTTCTCATGACAACAGAGAAGTGACTGATGCAGAAGTATATAACAAAGTGATAGAAAGCATGTCCCAAAGCAGACCGTCTACTTAGAAGGACGGGGAGATTATGGGTCAGCCATCACAATTTTTAAAATCACGCCATGACAAGTTCTGCCTCATTAAACCTGAGAAATAAGATGAACTCTAAGCCACGACTCAATCAGAGGATCAACGATGAACAGGCCTTCAAGGGGACTCTGGGAATCTCAAGGTACCTACACTAACCCGGATATGGTGCTCCACACCTGCAATCCCTGCCCTGGGTGTGGAGGCTGGATTCCCACCCAGCAAGATCTTGCCCAGTAAAACTGGAGGGAAGGGAGCAAAGGAGACAGTGGCTGTTTAAAAGGCATCTATGCCTGCACAGACTGCGCTGTGTCCTCAGGCGGACCCACACACGGTCCTGAGACTGGAGGACTGGGACACTGAGGCTCTAAGGACTATTCTCGGTTGTTTCTGACTGATGGGGTGAGTGCTTTCCCATCAGTCTCCCTTCCCGTCTTGGCCTACACTGCACTCCATCCCAATACCACCATTTCCAAACTGCTTTCCCCAGAGATTAGCACCTCTGCTAAGCCACATCCCTCACAATGGGGTGAGAAGCTGGAGCTCCACCACCCTGCCGGGCTACATACAACCCATTCTCTTCTTGCTCACCCACGGAGCCACCCAAGCTGTTCTCTGAGGAACACCAGACACCCATCTACCTCAGGGCCTATGCACAGGTGGGAGCACGCTCTCTCTCCATGGTCACTTTCTTCACTTTCTGATCTTTGCTTGTGCCTGCTTTCTGACACAGCTGGCCCACATCACTTTAAACTTCAGTTGTGCCTGCCCCTCCCCCATCTCGGTTAGTCTGCTGTTTCTTTGTACACACCACTCACTCGCTCCCTCTCAGCAACAGCGTTCCTTCCATACCTACTGCCACCTCCCTCTGCTGATGTGTATGTGCCACCGGAATGCACTCTTCTTGTCTCATTGTTTCTTGAAGGTGGTTCTCATAAAGAAGTGAGTATGTCTGAGGTGGAAAGTCCCATAATGAAACCACAGTGGTGCAATCTTTAAACAGGAGCCACTATAAAACACTCTCAAAGTTCACACCTTCCAAAAACAACTCATGCACACTACGAATAAAAGTTCACCACTACAGGTGAAATGTTTATATATGTGTATTATATTTATATATAGTAATATAAATTATATATAGTAATATAAGTTATATATAGTAATATATATAGTAATATAAATATTACTATATATAAATATAATACATATATATATTTTCCAGGATCACAGCTTTCCCTTCTTGTCTCAGTGCTGGGGGTGTGGGTAGAGTTCCCGACCATGCACATGCTAAACCCATGCTCTGCCACTGAGTTACATACTTAGTCTACACCCAGCCATCTGGCCGCATGACAGCTGCTTGCACAATCACCCACCTATAAGAGGATCCACCTTGCATGGACAGTAAGCCATAGCCCCGAGAGCAACCTGGTCTCTCTCCCTTACCCTTGGGGAGTTCTATGACTAGACCCAGAACACGTACACGCTGGCCTACTGGCTGGCTTTATATGACTAGGGCTTTCAGGATTTGGACAACTGAGTCTTTTCTCATCTTCATTGTTACTGTATGACTGTTTCACCAGAGTGAAGAGAGAGCTTTAAAAAAAAATCTGTAAATATTTATTGTAAATATTTATATCATATATAAACATTTGGTGTAAGACTCATGATTCCATTAAAAATCCATCTTCAGACATGATTCCCATATTCTTTATTAATGTTATAATCTATGACTTTCCTCAGGTTGAATGTTTTAAATTTTGAGAATTTAAAACCATAACTATGCTGTATTTACATCATTTCCACCCTCTCGACCTTCAGTTCTTCCCAGATCTATACCACCCCCCAAGTCATGACCTCTTCTGTTACTATATTAACATGTACACACACACACACACACACACACACATATGTGCACACACACACACGCACACGCACACCATACTGAGTCCAGAAACCAAGTCCATACTTTGCTACTCTACACTGGTTTGTAGCTCCGAGCTCAGTCACCGTAACGGCCCTGCCCTGTGTGTGGCAGGAACACAATTCATGGTGGCCAAAACACTGGGGGCCAATGGAAAACATGACACAAAACTCCAGGGGTCCGGTTCACACTTCTCCATGGAATCCTACCCAAACAAACACACCCAGCAGCATGAGCCACCCACAGTGACCCAACAGCAGCACTAACTCTGGGCTGTGTTGGAAAACAGGGAGTTTCAGAGAAAATACAGCCAAGTAAGACTATGAGCTGTGAAAGAAAAAAAGATTCTCTAAGTCATCTGTGATTGAAATTTACAGGGGCGACACACGAGAAGGAATGAAGCCAGTGAGAAAAGGCGAGGCCCTTTGCTAGAGACTGTATGGCGAGAAAGAGAGGAGGAAAGAGAGAAAGAGACAGATAGAGGGAGGGAGAGAGAATGGGAGTATGTGCATGTGTGTGCATGTGTGTGTGTGTGTGCGTGTGTGTGTGTGTGTGTACTTATGCACATGTACGTGTGTGTATGTTACTAGGAATGGCAGGATCCTCGGCCTACCGTTTGAGCTCACTGAATGTGTTTTATTCAAATGTCAGTGGTGGCATTTTACTCCCAGAAAAATCAGATTAAAACAACTAAAGAACCATGAGCATGATTATGAAACAAAGACTCAATCATCTGCTGAAAATTAAACTTGCCGTCCGAAGAAGAATGGTCTACGGAAATCAGCTGAGCCTAAACCTGACTGATTTCGGACACAGAAGGACCTCATTCTAAAAGCTCGGCTCTGCCTTCCCTGCCAGAGCTCTGAGCTTAGCATGCAAGATGACTTCCACATATTTCATGCAGTGACGCCGAGGGAGAAGCTGGCTCCAGCTGCACAGACTCTTGGAGGTTCTAGTCTACAGAAACCGCAGCCAAGAGTCATGTGCTGTTTTTTCTCCTCCTCCACTGTGTGATGAGTCCAAATTTCACCGACAGAGGGGAGAAGCCTCAAATGTTTGCAGAACAACAGCGTGGAGCAAATTCCTGACAGATGAAGCAGCACACTGGCTCACAAGGATGAGTGGAGAGAGGGAGGTGCTGGTGAACAGACATGGGGGTGCAGAACTGCAGGGTGACAGGGGACCAGGGGAAAAAGACAGCAATGAACACTGTCTCCAAGACTGGGCCTGCGAATAAGAATATTCTCTTAATATTACAGGTCAAGAGGCTTTACCAGTCTCTTGTAGTAAGAAACACACAGAAGAAACAAACACAGCAGCCTCCAGTAGAGGGTCTTCTCATGTGAGTTACTAAGAGGAGAGACCCATGCACCCAATGCTTTATTTTCCTTCATCTTTCAAAGCAGCCCTCGACTGACTGACTGACTACTCAATTAAAAACAAATCCAAAACACGTATTATACTGTAATTCCCTTTTGATTCGCCATGTGTGTAAGCCAGTCAGAGTGACCTGAAAGAGCAGTCACAGAACCTGCTTTGCTTCCCCGGCAGGATGGCCCAGTGGCCACTGCAGGTTTGAGCAGTACAGTGCCTTCAGCCCCCACTGGTTTCAAGAGTTCTGAATTTCCTGAAACATGCAAGATACAACTTTTACCTTCTGTACAGCAGCTCCAAAGACCAAGCAGGACACGCTATATGTAGATGCTAAGATAGGTAATATTAGGAAATCTTCAGAGTCCATGGACTTCTATGTGCCTCCTTGGTTTACTAATGCTTTTAAAAATAGTGTATAATGGCTGGAGAGGTGGCTCAGTGGCTAAGAGCGCCAACTGCTCTTCTGAAGGTCATGAGTTCAAATCCCAGCAACCACATGATGGCTCACAACCATCCATAATGAGATCTAATGCTCTCTTCTGGGGTGTCTGAAGACAGCTACAATGTACTTACATATAATAAATAGATAAATCTTTAAAAAAAAAATAGTGTATAATGATGGACTAAGAAAGCAGATCCTGGCTGGGTGGTGGTGGTGCACGCCTTTAATCCCAGCACTTGAGAGGCAGAGGCAGGTGGATTTCTGAGTTCGAGACCAGCATGGTCTACAGAGTGAGTTCCAGGACAGCCAGGGCTACACAGAGAAACCCTGTCTCGAAAAAACAAAAACAAAAATTTGTTAAAAAAAGAAAGCAGATCCTGGGGCTGGGGAGATGCTCGGTAGGTAAAGACCTGAATCTGAATCCCAGGCACCTACATAAAAAGCCAGGCAAGGCTGTACACTCCTGTAACCCTGGGACTGTAGGGCAGAGGACGGCAGATTTTGAGGGCTTACTGACCAGCCTGCTTAGCCCAAGCAGCAAGCTTTGGTTCAATGACAGACCCCATCTTAAGGGACTAAAGCCCAGAGCAATAAAGGTGCCCTGCTCTACCCTGCACAGAGGTGCACATCTGCATATTCACATGCACCCACCCAGTCACGTAGTCAATGCAAAAACACTAGCAGCAAACCAAAAAGAAGCCAGATTTCTGATCTGCTGAACATACAGGCTGAGTGATACAGAGCTTGTCTATTCTTAGCCCCACTCAGAAGTCACCCTTGGCTCACCAAAAAAAAAAAAAAAAAAAAAAACCCAAAAAAACCAAAACAAAACAAAACAAAAACCCCAAAACCTGGCACAGTGCCACTTACGTATCTATACCTAAGGAGATCGGTCTGGCAGTGCTAACTCTGCAAACTGATGAGTCACACAGGAGCAGTAACATTAACGACATTCTTGTATAGACAACTGAGTACCATGAACAGCATGTGAAAAAAGAGGTCAATGATACAGAGCCTCACTCCGATGTATTAATCAAACCAGTGATGCCAGAGCCATGAAGACAGGCTGAATGCTGCTATGTGAATAACCGGATGCTTCTAGAAGCACTGCTTTCAATTATCATGGAGAGATGACTTGTTGAAACGTAGAAGCAAAAGGTTCTTCGATTTGGGCATCAGGTGCAGAAACTATACTAGTCATGATTCACTGCCATACATCTTCCTTGAACGTTAATGGCTGTCCTCTAGGACAGGCTCCCTAACCCTTCCCTGCTCCCAGCAAACGTCTGCATTCCCCTTCTCTATTTGGTTCACCCAGGAGAGTTTGACTTTGTCGTTGTCTCAGGACCGAGTGTCATGGAGGTGCCAATAAACAAAGGCCCAATGCCCACCATCAACAAGAGTTACAAGGCAGCCAAGGTGAGCCAATGGTCAGTCTGATTTTGCTGGACAGCCTACATCAAACACCACACTGAAACACCCCTGCGTCCCAATTCCAAAAACCCAGCTTCTGAAGCCACCAGGGTCTTTAACGAGCCAAGCTGACAAGGGAAGGGGGAGGAACGTGAAGAGGGAAGGGTGGGCTCCAGGGACACCAGGCAGTCAACACATCTGACAACAGAATTTACCCCAGTAAGTACTCCCCCCCTAATAACAGTACTTTCTTTTTTTTTTTTTTTTTAAGTTTAAAGACCCTAGGTGTGGTAGTAAAGGGAGGGGGGAGATTCTGCAAAGACACCATTTCAAACTGTAACTTTACAATAAATGTCAAATCATTAACAGCTGACCAATTATCCAAGTGAGGTGTGGTAAGAGCCTACACACAGTCACAATTCCATGTGAAGACTTTAATGCCAGGGGTGCCCACTACACAGTAACAGTCTCATGAGTGGCAGAGGGGCACCAAGGACTCTACCTTATTTGCTTCTACTGCCAAACCGCACAGACTGACTACAGCTGCTGCCTGTGAGTGCCTTCATGAAAGACTGGCAATAAAGTAACTTCAGCTGATCTGCTGTCTCCTTTCTCAGCCACAAATTAAAAGACAGAGCAAAGCAAGAGTCATCTGGCACCGAGACACCATTTCTACAGTGGGCATTGTATAAAATTGAGTTTACAAACGGGACTAGGAGAAAAGCTGGCTCAGTGGTGACGGGCGCTGGCTGCCCTCGCAGAGCACCCCAGTTCAACCCCAGCACCCAAATGATGGCTGATGATTTCCTGTAACTCCAGTTCCAGGAAATTCAATGCCCTCCAGAAACACTGCATGAACCTGGTACAGAGACATATGCAGATAAAACATCTACATATACAGAGTTCAATCTTGAGGGGGAGGCTGTTTAACTCTTAAATCCAGTGTTAAAAGAATATTTTCCCAGCCCATCTAAGTATAGACCAAGCAGAAAATCCAATTTATGTGTATTCCCTTCAGACCATAGCTCAGCCGAGCAGAAACTCACAATGTTTATTAGTTATAAAGATGACTAAATTCTATTTTGGTTCAAGAGTTTTAAGTGCTCTGACGTTGGCTTCTTTATATGGGGTTTGAAAAAAATGATTGTTGATGATCAACAGAAAACTGAATTAGGTGGCTGTGAATTCTGGAAGTTACTTTTCCTGTAGTGACTAAGCAAAATTCACTGCAAACAGTATGTAAAATTTTAGTTATTCTTGTAGAAAATAGACGTATTAATTAGACATATGTTTTCTGTTTGAAGACCTATTTTTGTAATTTCCTTTAAAAGTATAATAACAATAACAATAATAATAATAATAATAATAATAATAATAATAATAATAATGTGTTAGTGAGGTTGTCAACACTGTAATAAATACCAAGAGAAAGAATTTAAAAGAAGGGACGACTCACTCGGGCTCACAGTTTCAGTGCAAAGTTGGTAGGAGCCAGCTGAGTCAAGGCAGGATTATGTGGTAGAAGTTGTATAACTCATGACAGCCATGAAGGGGTCAGAGCAAGATATGCCCATTGTTAAAACATTTCTTTCATTTCTGAGTGTCTATATGCGTGTCTGTGTGTGGATATAGACACAAGAGCCCAGGGACCCATGAAGGTCAGAAGAGGGCATTGACCCCCCAGAGCTGGAGTTACAGGCAGGTTTGAGTCACCTGACATAAGGGTTAGGAACAGATCTCAGGTCCCAGCTACTGAGCCATCCCAGATGTGCCTCCCCCCTTGAAAAAAGTATTACGTTTCATGGGTGTGAGTGTTTGCTTGAATGAATGTATGCATGCTGTGCGTATGCCTGATACCTTCAGAGGTCAGATGATATCGTTAGCTTCCCTGAACGAGAGTTAAAGGCAGTTGTGAACCACCATGTGGGTGCTGGGGACCAAGCTCCAGACCTCAGCAGGAGCAGTGAGTGTTCGTGACTGCAAAACAATCCCCCAGAAGACAGCATTTCTCATCTCCCAGCCCTTATTCTCATCCCCCAGCCCCTATGCTCTGTCCGGCCCCTCTTCTAAGATGTTCCTGAGCCTTGGGGAGGACAGGCTGCGGTTTGATATGGGCGTCCCATTTAAGGCTGATGTGCCAGTCACTTACTCCTAACACCCTGACCAGTTAGGAGTCTCTGCATTAACCGCCGCTCACTGCAAAAGAAGATCCTCTGATGGAGCTTGAAAGCAGCACAGATTGATGGAGTGACAGCTGGCACAGCTGCGCAGAAACTTTGCTGAAAGGTGAATCGTTGAGACCCTCCGGATCTAGTGGGTTCCACTTGGTGCTGGGGCTGAGGGGAAGCAGCTGGCCTGCAGCCTCTTCTGTGACTGCTGCTGCAGATTTGCACTCAGTTCCTTGTGCTTGTAGACCAAGCACTCTTAGCCACAGAGCCATCTCCTCAGCCTTAGAGGGTTTTAAATATGTATAAACTCTTTTTCTTTTTTCTTTTCTTTTTTGTTTTGGTTTTTCGAGACAGGGTTTCTCTGTGTAGCCCTGGCTGTCCTCGAACTTACTCTTTAGACCAGGCTGCCCTTGAACTCAGAAATCCACCTGCCTGTGCCTCCCAAATGCTGGGATTAAAGGCATGTGCCACCACTGCCCAGCTATAAACACAGATGTTGCAGTTATTAATGTGTTCATGCAGCACCCAGAGCAGATGGCTACATGTATCTTCAGTTAGCTTGTGTGGGTGCAGGCGTGCAGGTTTTCCAGCGTTTCAGTTTTTGCTGTTTCTTGGGTATGCTTGCTACTATACCAAATTCCACTTACCATTTGTGGAAGGCATGGGTTTAGAGCATCCTTGTAGAGTTCTGGTTGGTGTGTGCGTGTATGTGTGTTCCCATAGATTAGCATCAGATGTCTTCCTCAGTCACGCTCACCTTATTTTTAAGACAGACTCATCTAGACTGGCCACCTGCGAGCTCCAGGGAACTGCCTGTCTCTGCCCCACATGAGGCCGCAGATGTATATTCACCACAGCCAGCTTCTAGGCCGGTGCTGGGGTCCCAACTCAAGCCCTCAAGCTTCCTGAGGCAGCATGCACTTTTCCGGCTGTGCCACCTCCTCAGCCCTGAGCTGTGCTTCAGCAGCAATTCTCAGGCAGCGGCTTCTACTCCTAGGTTACTTCGGGTTCTGTGGAGCCCACCTGACCTTGGATACATGGCACCAGGCAGACCCACACTCAGCCAAAGAGGCCTGACAACCAGAAGGGAAACGGTACAGTCCCACAGCTGATGTCAAGCCACGGCAAACAGCAGTCGAAACTCCAGTTTTCAAGTGAGAAGTAGATGTGGGTCAGGGCTAGCCTGGCATCCACTCGGGTCAGGGCTAGCGTAGTGCCCACACCAGGCAGAGATGTGGTCACTAAGAGCCCCTTACATAGTCCCTTTTCACACAGGTCCTTTCACGCACTTCATTGAATTTAAATTCGATTTAAATGCTGTTTGAAAGTGCCCGGGATAGGTACAGGGTCATGAATACTGCGGGAGGAACTGAACGAGCAGGGAAGGTGGACAGTCTGACCCAGGCACAGATGGCGGCTCAGCCAACAAATCTCAGGTTCACTCAACTCCACAGCTCTGTATCGACAGGAGGGGAAATATGGCTGTCTGACCACTATGCAGTTCAATCATCTTTTCAGTCATTCACATGCTTTCTTTTAATAATCGAGGAGCTTAAACATGGAAGCTAATGAGACAAGGCCTCCTTTAACCCGTTCCGAGATCAGTCATTCGTGTGGTCCATGGAGGATTTTCCCACCTACCTCTGTTTCAGTGTTTAACACGTTAATATCACCTTCGCTGGATGAAAGCAGGCTTTGTTGCTTTTGAACACCTAACAGGCCATCAGCTGCCTAAAGAGCACCGCACCACAGGACCCAAGATGAACCAGGTGGTGGTGTCGTTGTTGGTGTCCCGAAGCTGCTTCTAAGTCTCAGAATCTTTTTTTGGATATGACAACTTTCCAACCTCCCGCTCCAGTGTGTAATTCAGGTCGGACCCGAGCGGAGACGCAACATGCTAACTCAACAGCATGGAACTGGACTCTGTCTCAACACTTGTGCAAACCAATAGGCCTCTGCTTCCTGGCCATGGTGGGGAGAAAGGCAACAGGAAATGGTCCAGAGAGGAAAGGAGTCCCATACTCCCCAACGCTCATGGTGGCCATCTTAGTTGGAGAACAGCTTAGGTGCCATCTTTCTGTGGTGGGCTGGCAGAAAGTGGTTGGGTTTACGATGGCTGCCAGGCTGATAGTGGATAACATCTAACTATGTTCCCGTCTCTGTCTCCAGTGCTACCACAGCTGACAAATAGTCACGGAAAAGATGGGAAAAGTATGAATGGAGAGAAAAATATGTGGTGCCCGAATTCTAAGAGAAGTCCCACCTTTTCCCAGGGTTGTGGACAATAACACTCCTCCTTACTATCTGGGTCTAGCCTCTTCTATGCCCTTATTGTCTTCCTCTGAGTCTAGCCCATCCTGTGTCCTCACAATGTCTTTATCCTGGGTCTAGCCTCTTCTATGCTTTCACTGTCTTCTTTCTGGGTCTAGCCTGTTCTACGCCCTTACGGTCTTCGCTCTGAATCTAGCCTGTCCTGTGCCTTTACCTTGGGTCTAGCCTGCTCTATGGCCTTGCTGTCTATGTCACTCTGCATCATTATCCTGACAACACTCAAGGATAATCTCAGCACTTGGGAGGCAGAGGCAGGCGGATTTCTGAGTTCAAGGCCAGCCTGGTCTATAGAGTGAGTTCCAGGACAGCCAGTGCTACACAGAGAAACCCTGTCTCGAAAAACAAAACAAAACAAAACAAACAAAAAAAGTTGATTTTTGAGTTTATCCCTTACTTTTCTTAATTTTAGATTTTTGCTTTAAAATTATCTCTGTACCAGTGGTGGTCAGAAGAGGGTGACAGACCCCTACAACTGGGTTACAGGTGGCTGTAACAAAAGTGCTGAGAACTGAACTCAGATCCCCAGCAAAAACAGTATTTGCTTTAGACTGCTGAGCCATCTCTCCGGCCCTATCCACCCACTTCCTAAATTCTTCAAGCAAGATCTGCCTTCCTTGCTCCTCACTTGTTTCTTACCCTTGTTCCTGGTTCCACCATTCCTAGCAAAAAAGAAGACACTGTCTTTTTGTTTGTTTGTTTGTTTGTTTGTTTAGGCTGGGGTGGGGTGGGGGACAGCAGCTCAGCTGTTCTGAGGCCAGTCGTCCTGGGCACCTGTGGTTCTAGTGGTCACATCATCCTTGCAAATGACAGCTGTACACAACAGAACATGCTGGCAAACCGGCTGAGCCTCAACTCCGACCACTAAGGAGGGGCAGGAGTAGTGTCCCACCTCTCTTCCCCCATGCCACTGATGTGGGGAGGAAGAGGAGCCAGGACCGATCCTCAGCCCTTCTTGTTGCCCAGGTCTCCTCACAGTGTCTGAATCTGCCCAAACATAGCCTGTTTTTTAAAAGTGCAGCATGAGGGACCAACTCTTCAAATTCCAACAAAGAGGACATACAAAAACAGGTGACTGTCTCACTGACAGAGCGCCTCTGCTCACAACACTGCCTCCTCCTCGTTTATGATCCACTGCAGTGGAGCAAAGGTCTATCATATGGACGTGTGCGGAGTTGAGGAGTCCTGGTCAGGGGAGCTCAGCAGCTCTGCCTTCAGACCTCTGCTCCTTGCTCCCCTGCTTCAGGGCTCTCGGCTTCTCTGCTTGGGGCCTGGTGCTTTTTCAAGACAGGGCTTTTGCTTCAGGCCTTTGAACCATCTGCTGCTGCCTATAACCCCCTAGGAAAACTGAAAAGTTCCTCTTTGCCAGCAGTACCCACACATTTAAGATTCAGCTCCCTAACTGGATCATTCCACATCTCCAGTAGAGCCCTAGGAAATGCCACTGTGGGCCACTGGGCCCAGGTATTCATGAAATCTAATTGCCTCAAATAGAAATGGCCATAGAAACCCTAGGAGGTCTTCATTAAGCTAACTCCACTGTCCCGTCCAACTGTGAGGGCCTCCACCACAGATTTTCCTTCCCTCTCGTTTGTGGACCTGGTCTCCAAGTTGTAAAAAATGAGCAGCGATGTTGAGGAGAGACCAATGCCACCCGCCTGGCATTTATCCCTACATGTGTTATTTGATTCCTAAGTTTGCTGCTGTGGAGAAAGGGAACCACCATTTATTGAGCGCCACTGAATGCCTGTGGGTTGCACTTGGCATACCACTGTGGTGACTAACCTTAATGGTATCCTGAAGAGGTAGAAACTATTCTGGGAAAACATGATTATTAGCAGGTCACTTTGGAAGTGTTGGGTACAAATGCAGCTTTGAAGTACTTTTAAAGATGAAATAAGACAAGTTTTAATGGTCTGGGGGGGGGGGGTTACATGCCTTTAATCCTCACACTTAGGAGCCAGAGGAGGCGGAAGGCAGGAAGAGATACACAGCAAGCCATGTCTGAAAATGAGGCAAACAAATTTCCATGCCTAGCTGAGTAGGGCAGGCTCTCAGCAGAATACCTATCTGTCTTTCCCACTGAGGAAAAATGACTTACACAACTAGGTCCCTGCCACATCTAGAGCTAGGACTCAAGCCCAGCTCCACCTGCCCCTGCTGGGGTCACACGGGTCCCATTTACCACAGGGGTACCTCTATTCCCCTCACCCATTAGTTCCTTCCACACGTGAAGTGACTGGGGTGAATACCCGAAACCAAGCCTCTGTTTCGAGCTGATGGTTTTCTCACTGTCTGCTCCTCCGCTGAGCATGGAGAAGAGGCAGCTTGCCCAGTCCCCGCCTCTCATCCCTTCCACACACTATTTGCTACTTTCTTCCTTCCAATTTCTTTTTCTTGGTGGCACTGTCCTCTGAACTTGTTAGAGCAACAGATCCACACTACAAGGCTAGTAGGACCTCATCTGGGGGTGCAGGGGATGCCTCCCGGGGTGGGGGGAGACGATACACTGTGAGCATCCATGGAGGCTGTGGGTGGGCCTCCCAGTGCTTCTCTGACCAGTTGTGTGGATCAATGCAGCAGAAACTCTCTTTCTCTCCCCCACAGGTTCAGGAGGCCAGAAATAGCAAAGCCAGGGGCAGCCCAGGGCTGGTTCCACCCACCAGAAGGCCCTGAGATAGTGGGGGCTAGCCATCCTTGGCTGAGGGATGGACCACCCCAACCTTCTCCACTAAGTTACCAACTGCATTGGATTAAGGACAGACCAAATCAAATATGGCCTCATCTTCATTTACATCTTCATTACACGACTAAAGTAATCTCCAAATTGCCACCTTTGTTTTAGGGCATGTCTGTTTTAGGGCGTGCCTGTTTTGTTATTGCTTTGTAGGGTATTTTGGTTTACTGTTCTTGGTTTGGGATGAAACCTGTTCTTGACCCCAGGCTGACCTCGAACATACATACACTCTTCTAGCCTGGGCCCCCAAGGTGCTAAGATTATGGGTATATTCAACCACCCTGGATCTTTTGAAGTTATAGCAGATTCAACCTAGACCTGGGCATCCCAAGAAAGAGAAGCCTGGCCACATTCTTTTCTAACTGAGTTGTGTCTCCAGTGAAGTCAGGAACCAAGACTAAAGCAACTGGACATTTGATGGGAGCAGCCCAGAGCAGGTGGCAAGGACCCCAATCTAGGGTGGCTTCTCTGCTCCACCTCAACATTCATTGGTCTTGGGTAGGAAATGATTAGTTTTTCCAAGTTGTTTCCCAACCACCCTCTAAACTGTATAAAAGGCCCCGTCTTCCAAATCCGCCTCTGTTCACAAAGCCACTGCCCTGCAGGCCTCGTTACTCCGCTGAATTCCTATACCCTCCTTTCAAATGAGCAGAAGCAATTCCACAATTTCTTCCCACAGGATTAAAATTAAAATACAAATTCCAGCAGCAACCTGCTCTTTCTGTATCTCGGATCTTCACAATTTAGAGTGAACACCACCCTTGGCAACTGAGCAATGACCTTAATCCAGCAGGCAGGTTAGAGAGAGAGAGAGAGAGAGAGAGAGAGAGAGAGAGAGCGAGCGAGAGAGAGCGAGAGAGAGCGAGAGCGAGCGAGAGAGCGCGAGCTCATCTTTCTGGAGGCGGGGTGGGGGTGTTTTAGCAGCAGGAGGCCCTGGGCTCCTGGACCAGGCAAAGCTCTAGGCTGAACGGGACCCCGTGTCAGAACTAACTAACTGAATGGGAGAGGTGCCAGGAAGGCTCAGGGTGGAGAACTGTCTGCTCATGCTCTGGACCAGGTTTTAGTTCCTTCACCCACACCAGGGAACTCACAACTGCCTGTAACTCCAGTTCCAAGAGAGAGCTGATGCCCTCTTCTGGCCTCCATAGATACTTGTATGCTTATGATGCACATACACACACTCTCAGGTTCACACACACACAAAAAACAAGGCATCCTTTTAAAAAAGAAGGTAGAGCTGGACATGCTGGTCTCCAATCTCAGCACTGTGAAGAGTCTGAGTTCAAGGCCAGCCTCGTCTATGAAGTGAGTACCAGGCTAGCCAGAGCTACATACACTCTGTCTTAAAAACAAGCAAGCAAGCAAGCAAGCAAGCAAGCAAGCAAGCAAGCAAGGACTGTGGAGTGCAGCTGAAGAAAATGCCTGTGTTAACTTCTGGCCTATATGTACACAAGCACATATATGCATTTAACCTCACACCCTGTAAACCATTTTAAAATAACTTTAGAGGAATAAAAATCATAACGAATACTCCAGCCTTTGATTTAGTGGCAACTGTGCTGTCTCCAAACCCAGAAATGTCACTGACTTCAAAGCAGGCTTGGCAGATCAAGGGCACCTTGCAGAAAGGAACTCAGCTTCACTGAGTCACAGCCAAGACACGTCCACCCTGAGTGAGAAGAAGTGGGGCTGGTGGTCAGTTGGCACCAGGCCTGGAGTGACCCTCTGCACCTTACTAATTTCCCAGAATACACAACCAGGACCAGGAGGCCCAATGAAAAACCAGGGAGATGAGCCCAGGAAAGTACACCCCGACTAGCGCTACGGTCAAGCAGTAGTGACCTCTGATGAATAGCACTGCCTTGCCAATCGGCATGATGAATTAGCTTTGGGGTTGTTCGATCAGCCAGCCAAACACTGTGAGCCAGAGACACAGAATTCTTAATCATTTGCTGTTCTACGTGGCATTTGTTTTCCAGTTCTTAACCTTTAAAGTCCTTTCCAAATGGCAGATTATAGAATTTCACACTTTTTAAACCTATCGATTTTTACCAACTTGTACCGAACACAAATAGCTCAATTAGCATGGCTTTCCTGTACAAATGGGCTTACATTCTACACATATGGCCTATGAGTTGACATAAATATATGTGTGTGTGTGTGTATGTGTGTGTGTGTGTATGTGTGTATGTATGTGTGTGTGTGTGTGTGTGTTAAGTATTTCAGCTGGTGGCATGGAAGTCATGATGTGTACTACTGTAAGGAAGTCAGTTCAGAACAGGACTTCTGTTTCAAAGCACCAAGTCTGGAAAAGGGAGATGGTTCCGTGGGTATGAGTGCTTGCTTTGGAAGCATGTAGAGCTGAGTTCAAATCCACGGCTCCCACAGAAAAAGGCAGGCATGTCTGCACATGCCTGTAAACCAAGACCGGGGGTGGAGGCCTCAGCAGCAGACCTGGAATGCTGAGCTTCCACTTGAGTGTGAGACCCTCCTTCGGGGCAGCAAGGCAGAGAATCTGTTCTGCCTCTGAGTGTGTGGGCACCTGCATGTTCACACCCGTCCGCCTCACGCTCCCGCCTGTGCCTGCACTTCACAAATGCGCACCATACGTGTTCCAAATAAAAGTAAAGTTCCAAGTCTTATGATGGATCAAAGCAACTACTAGGGGCATAAAGGTGGGGGAGGGGGACGAGGACGGGGGTGGAGGACCAAGGGCAAGGACGTGAAGGGTGGGGAGGACCGGGAGATGGCGGAAGAGAAGGGTTAAGGATGTGAAGGAAAATGCTGAATGAAGCCCGTTACTATATACAGACAACAACAAAACAAATTCCAACTCCAAGTCCTAAGGGCTCCATTCCCAAACATTTGTCTCCAAACCAGAATGAACATGAGCAATGATCTCACCCCACATAACCCTTGCTGGAGGTCATCCACCCTTCTCATGAGCCCCAAAACAAAAGAATCAAAGTTCAACATTAACAGCTTTACTGGAGAGCACTCTACACCCTGTAAAATGCGACTACTGGATGTACACAATTATTTCTGAAAGTAGTTCAAGCACCCCACCGCCAAGAGCAAAGGTGTCTGTCAGCCCTGAGCCACTCTGAACTGCTATCCCTCCTGAGGCCCACGTAACTACACGTCTGCCTTTGGCCTCTACCAGGGGCTTTCCAGAATACTTCCTACTAAAACGGCCAAGCAACAGGGATGGCTCATACCTGACTCCATTTAGAATTCCATATAAGAGCACAGTGCTTGTGTCACTTCTGTCCCTCTCTCCACCCCTTTCTCTGCTCCTGGCTGTCCATGCCTCCCCACTCTTTTTCAAATTCACGACCTTTTAAAAAATTACTTACATATATGTATACATACATAGATACGATTAGAACCCCTTTGGTGCCGGCCCCTTTGGTGTCGCTCGTCCGGGATGTGTTTAGGGCAGAACACCTATGACTAGATAACCTATCTGGGGGTACACGCCCGCAGAAAACTAATATTTGCTCTCTCAGCAGCCACCGATTGTATGTAGCTTTTTATCTAGGGTTGGCGCCTGTCAAGATTTCCCTCACGGGTACTGGCATGTCAACTAATGTTTTTACACAGGCCTCATTTGGGCAGCAATCTCAAGGAGACTTCAAAGCTTCTCTCACCATGCTTCTGAGGGTTGGAAACACTGAGCAGATCTAATCCATATAAACATCACTGCGGATCCCCTTTACAATCAAAGAGGCCCTGTTCCCCACAAAGTACAGCCACAAAACTCAGGAAGACCCTCCCAGGGCCCACCCACCACCACCTACATGCCAGAAGAATCCAGAACCAGCTCTGTTCCTGGGTCTGAGGCTCTTCGCACTGGGGCTTGCCTCCCACCTGTCCTCTACTGATTCCTGTCATGCCCAGCAAAACAGCTACAGAGATCTGCCCATCTGCCCTGGGCTGCTCTCCCTGGCCAAGGGGCAGTATCACCTTGACCCCACTCCCTCAGCACCCTCACCTGGTAGCCAGGCTTCATTTCGGGCTGACGGAATCTAAGCAGTTCCCGTACTCTCCGGCTTGCCTCTCCTCCATGGACCACTATGCTCTGGGGAAAACGACTCTAACACGGAGGCTGTGGGTGTTCACAGATGGAGGGACACGGTAACTAGCACATGGATGATCGCTCATCATCAGGAGGGAGGGCTATGCTGGCACTCACCTGTGCCTCACAGGGTGCCCTGCCTCAGAGGGAGGACAGCTGACCGTCTTTGCCTTTCAGATCCTCAATGCTTCAGGACTGAGGATGGCAGAGGAAGTAGGAAATGAAACAAATGAGACAATGAAGGGGTGAGTAGATTTGGATTCCCCCACAGCGGTGGCTTCATCCCACACGTAGGCACGGGCCATGGCATCTCCAATGGTGGAGATTAATTTCTCCTCCTGTCCTCGTTAGACTTAACCATAGCTTTCTAGCCAAGGAGAGAAACAGTTGTATGGCTGTTGAGATCTTTGGGCCAAGGTGTGGCGTCTGACTCAGAGCCTGGAGACTGCCTCTCTGCTTCAGAGGGGGGGGGGGGGGAGGGAAGGTCGGGGACCAGGTCTGTGGATGGGGTCAAAACTAAGGTGTTTCTACAACAAGCCCTCCTTAAAAGCAATCCAGCTGTGAGGAAAAGGAGTTGCCTGTGAAGGTAATGGCCATAGCCCTGCCGATCTGTCTGGCTTGTAAAATCCGGTCACTCCAATCAATGAGGTTACTCCAGGCCACCTTCCTCCCCTTGCCCTGCTTGGAGGACAGCCTTCCTTTGTGCTTTGTAAAGAGGTCGTAGCTAAATGCAACCAACTGCTTGTGTATCCATGAATAAATAAATAAATAATAAAAACCCATCTGATTCTTTTTTATCTTTCTGTGTGTGCTCATGCACGTCCGTGTAGCAGGCACGGTGCGTGCATGTGTCACGGAGTGCTTGTAGAGGACAGAGGATGACCTCCGGGTCCAGGCTGCCCACCCCACACTAGAGGGCCACTTCAGGCTATGCTAGCAGCCCCCCCCCCCACGCTTCTGTGGATTCTTCTGTCTCTGCCTCCCATCTTAAAAGAAGGACCGTGGAGATTGCAGATGTGCGTGTGTCCAGGGATCCAAACCCAGTCCTCATGCTTACATGGTGGCAGCTGTACCCCCGAGAGATCTCCTCGGCCTGACACCTGCTCTTCCGGAGCGATGATCATCCCTGTGTGTCACTGCTGGGCTCACTTCCTTCCAAAAGGCAAGAGAGCTCTGCAGTCAGCTTCACTGGTTTTGCATTTCTCTTAGGCATTTGAACCTAGAGAGGTTAGACGATGCCCTAGCAACAATGTGGGAAACATGAGCAAAACACCCCCACTGTCAGAGATCAGCAAACACCAGGAAAACTCTAAAACAAGAGAGGAAAACGGGCCACATACTAGCCTGCCTTGGAAACCCACCACCTCACAGTGAGACTGGGCTTTGGCCTTGGCCCACTGCAGCAACCTCACCTAAGGGAGCCATTACCTCCCTGCAGGTTCCACTGACACAGTGAATGGTGTTAGAAGTGAGGCACGAGGCAGGGAAAAGCCTGCACGCCCAACAGAGAAAAGGAAATACATTCAGGCGGTGGGTGGACAGCCTGGGGTCAGTGTCATCTCCACACTACTGAGTGACTTCTGGGGTCCATGGTTCTCTGTGGCCAACTGTGTTCCACACTGTAGGGTTTCCCTACCAGATGTCACCAGGAGACCAAAACTGCCTCCAGGCATTGCCCCTCGGTGCAAGACAGCACCAAGGTATGGACCACTGGTACACACCAACTTCAGGACCGTGATCTCAGGTCTGAGAAGACTAGGGAAGTCATCCAGGTCAAGGGCTGGCACTTAGGAGGCGTTAGCAGACTCCCTCTAACAGTTGCTCTCCAAGGACACAGAAATCGGAAGTACTTGTGCAAGCCCAAGTATTGGCGTCTCTCCTCAGGAATTAAGAGACCGACAGCGTCTTTCAAAGAAATGACGAAATGGGAAGTCCGTCAGCTTATCCTTCAGCTAAAGTATAAGATTTCTGAGGGAGTTACCTGGAGGGAGGCACTATAGAATTTTAGAGTGCCCTCCATGTTTAGAACACATGTGCATGCTCACAGACATGGTGTTATAGAACAGGACACTTCCTTAGAAGTCATCCTATTTGAAAAGCACCCGACACACCCCTCCTGTGTGCTCTATAACAACAGGGCCCAAAGTATCTGCCCGCCTCCTTCCACGGCCACGAAGCAGCCGTGAAAACTCAGTGTAAAGACTCAACTCCTTCGTGACTGAAAAGGTTCAGGACCCTGAGCAAATGCTGCCAGTGACCAGCAAACAACACAGGCGAGAGGCTGATGTCATCCACAGGCCACGAGGCCAGAGGAGGCCAACAGCAGAGCCGACCCTCCTCTCACCTCTAAGACCCAGTGAGACAGGAAAGTAGGGAGGGGCAAGGTTAGTCCTGGACTGCGTGTCTTTAAACTTCTGAATTCAAGCTTGTAAGTGCATCAATGGAACACGGGCTTTAGTGCAGTCCTTTTGGGGTCAGACCACCTAGTCAAAATGCTGTTCGTCTTTAGCAATTTACTCTGCTACTCAAGATCACAACTCTGTGAGCAAGGCTCAAGGCTTCAAAAGACAAAGCGAGGAAAGGAAGAATTTGAATGTGCAAGGTCAACGCTGTTTCTTCAGTAAGAGGCCCCTGCTCTTCCCACCCTCACCTGCTGGGTGCCGTCTCCGAAATGGAGTCAGCTGGAGCATGTTTTCATGTCTCCTGGCTGAGGACTGACTTGTTCTCTGTGCCTGGCAGCAGTGCTGTGCAAACATGGAATTGAGAAGGGGCTGCATGCACTCAGAGGTCAGAATTAATAGGATATCTAAGGCTGAGAAAAACAGACATTTATCATAACGGCTACCCCTGTGCGGCAGAATTTTCCCTCTTTCAAGTTTGTATGAGGCTCAAAAGATTTTCTTTTACAGGGAATGCAATACCTTCTTTACCACAACTCAAACCAATTTAGTAGCTTAATTTTTTTTATAATCACTATTTCATCACGGGGCTGCGATGCCCAGGGCCCTCTCAGTGTAAATCCTTTCTCTCGGCAGCATGCCCCTGCACGTGCAGCCCCACCACGAAAGACCCCACAGCTCTACTCAGCTAGGAGCCTGCAGAGCCCAGCTCACTCACTGACTACTTCCCGGTTCCACATTCTGTCAGGAAGTGTGCTGGAGCTCATCTACATCATTACACAAGCCTGTGGGATAGGATGAAAACGACTCTTTCGTGCTGCTCACGGCTCCCACAACGCCCAGGACTGTGTTCAAATCCTCCTCTACAGTGCATGGGCTTCGTAACCAAGGGATTCATAAGCACGTGGTGAGAATAAATCTCTGCACGAAGGAGTACTGTGTCAACAGTTGTAGTTGTCAATTAATGACACATGTTCCTTGATGCCTGACCCAGTGTTCTGGGTTCCCAAATGAAAGACACACACACACACACACACACACACACACACACACACACACACACACGAGAGAGAGAGAGAGAGAGAGAGAGAGAGAGAGAGAGAGAGAGTCAGTCTTATATGTTAATATGCCTTAAACAGCTCAATGGCTTGGCCACTCCCAAACCTTCACATTGCTAATGCCTCCCCTCCAATATTCCTGAGTTATTACTTACTAAAATCTATATTCCATCTTTGCTACCATAGACCCAGCGCGGGGTGAGGGACCACTCTCCCCCGGCTTTCACATGGTTGTTATGCTCGCTCTTCTGCACCTCTCAGGCCTGGTCTTTAATCCTTTCCCTGCATAGCAGCTATGTCTTCTTTGTCCTCTGTCCCATGCCTGGGAATCCTAAAGTCCAGCCTCTGTCTCTCTGCCCAACCACTGGCCACCGGCAACTGTATTTACCGATCAAAACCAACTGGGGCAAGGACCCTGAGCTTCTTACATGCAGATTCTCGAGCAATTTTGGGGACCCAATTAACGTAACACAAGTGTTAGACCAAAATCCACAACAGTTGACACACAGTGTAAGCGCAAATAAGGACGTCCCATGTTCCTGGGAACGGCTGGCAGACAGGGCACAGACCAGCTGAAACACAGGAAAGTTGCCGGGAGTCCAACTGATGGCTTCGTCCTCATCAAACCAAACAAGCAGGTGCTGGAGAGAAACCACCCGGAGGAGGAAGAGTGCCAATCCTCCTGATCCAGGCTCCCTGTGAGCACAGAGCCACGTCATCAGAACCAGCACTGCAGGACACCAAGAGTGACAGGGAGGCAGGGGACCTCAGGCAAGGCAAAGAAAAGCCATGACCTCTTCACTTTTCCCTGGTAAAATGGGGATAACCAAACTTCCCGCTGTGCTACTTCAGGGGCTGGGGGATAAAGTGCTTGACACGTGGGTATGAGAAAAGGAGTTCAGTCCACAAAGGTGATGCCCATGCAGGGGGTGGGTGGGTGTGCGTGTGTGTGAACATGGATATACACTTGCACATGCAGAACCTCAAAAATATTTTAATTAAAAATAAAATAAAATATTATAGGAAGTTTAGAGAGGAAATGTTCACAAAATTCCGATTCCTAGTGTACATGGTAGTGCTCAGAAATAGGGGGCCTACCCAGGAGCACTCAGCTGCCCGTGTGGGGCGAGGGGCCTACCCAGGAGTACTCAGCTGCCTGTGTGGGGCGAGGGGCCTACCCAGGAGCACTCAGCTGCCCGTGTGGGACGAGGGACCTTCACAAGCACAGCCTTACGGAGCCATGCACAGCCATCCATGGGAAGTCTAAGTTGCCCCTTTTCTTGCTGGCATGCTTTGTGATTTACTAGCTGCCACCCCACTGTGCTCATCAGTCAAGGCCAAAGGCACACTGGGTCTGAGGTGACTCAGAGGCTAGGGGCCTTTGCCATGGAGCATGACGAGCTGAGTTCCAGCCTTAGGACCCAAATGTTGGAAAGAGAGAACATACTTACAAAAGTTGTCCTATGCCTTCCATATGTGCCACGGCATGTTACCTAGCCCCCAAAATAAGTAAGTGCAAAGAATTTTAAGTGTAAACTATTGGCCAGCTGGTTACAGGGAGCACAGGTTATTACTCTGTGCCCTGGTGGAGACCGACTATAACAGAGAGCATTATGGTAGACCATTCAAGAGCCCCTGGAGGGACAAAGTTTGGTGGCAGTGTGTGCCCAGCATGTGTGAGGCTTTGGGGTTCGGTCTCAGCTTTGCCACCTCACTGTACACCCAAATTCAAACACCAACTACAATAGTTTTGCTTATCTTGTTTTTGGGGATACTGAGTCTCCACACAGCCCAGGCTGGTCACATGAGCTCCCTCTGCAAGCAAGGATGACCTTGAATTTAGATGAGTGATACCAAGCAGGACCTATTTAATATTCTCTTTCTTGGAGCTTGGTGACAGGACACAGAAGCCCTTTGAGAATTTGCGCAAAGGCAGGTGGCTCCACATTACCCCAACTTTGCTAAACTCCAGAGAGTTCAGAAACACCACCCTCCATTTCCCTGTACCAGTAACACTTAAGAGAGAACCAGGAAGCTTTTCTTACGAAGCCATTGAAAATTAGAGCAGACCGACCTGCTAAAATTATTGTATACAGCTGGTTGCAGCTGCAATAAATGTCTTTCCTTCCATCTCAGGTTGTTTCAAAATTCCAAAGAACTAACTGGCCTGAACAAAAGCCTGGGAAGAGAGTGAATCCAGAACTCGGTCCAAAATGCCTGCTGTTTCACCAAATAATTAAGCCATGACTTCATCTCCATCACACACCTGCAGCATAATTGCTTCTCCAAACCACGCACAGATGGATGTTGAGAGCTGCAAGGCCACATAAATGAAAGTCTGAGGGCGTTATTTGGACAAGGTTCAGGCCCTGCAGAACTCCTGCCCCAGGCAAACACATCCGCTAATTAACTGCGGTGGGTTCATTGTACTGCAAGAGACTCTAAGACTGGACATTCCGTCCCTCCTCACAGGGACCCCACAACAACCTGCAGGGCGATCGGCCAGTTCTCTAAATAATAAATGACACACCAGGGTCCTCGTTCTGACTTGGACTCATAGGAAGGTGACAAATGGAGATTCATCTGCTGTCATTTAAAAGCCATCGCTCGAAAATCATTTAAATCAGCATTATTTGAAGTCATTTAAATCACTTTGCTGCTGGAAAAAAAAAAAGCTTTCTAGTTCACAAGCACTTTAGTGGGGCTTGGGAGCTCGGAAGGGAAGACAGCTATTATTGCCGGGGCACCAGCCCACCAGCAAGTGCTGTGTGCACACTATGACGAGGAGGTGGGCTGGGAACAGCATGCTAGTCTTCTGCAGCCCTTGTGATTTAAAAGAATTCCCATGTCTGCCCAGCCTGGGGAGGGGTGCTCATGCTGACTCAGAGGAGAAATGTTGTTTTATCCAGGGAAGCGGAATGGGAAGGCTTGGGAGACAGCGCTGATGGCAGAGAATCCTGACTGCAAGCCAATCCAGAAAGAAGAAGAGTGAGAACATGTGCAGGGAGGAGCCTGCGTCTAGGGAAGCTGGGAAAGGGAGGAGTGAGGGGGCCACGTCCAGGATGTTCTTATGGGAGGACACGAGGACACGGAAGACCAGATCTGCCAGATTCGCTTGGGCCAGGATTTCCATTAAGCCCTCAGGTGTCACATGTCACCTGGATGTCCCTATACAATTCAAAAAAAGCTCCCCAGGTGAAGATACTCCACCTGTGGCCTACACAAACAGTGGGCTGGAGAGTGGGCCGTGGCCTCGGGTCGTCCACGTTCATGATGCTTCTTTGTGCTTTGAGTAACTGCAATCATGTCCAGTATCAATCTAGACAAAGCCTCAGAACAGCACGCACTCTCGAGTGCACACACACACGCACACACACGCACGCACACA
>JADRCD010158479.1:0-23539 GCA_019843815.1 Montemys delectorum
GGAAGCTGAGAGACTCCTGTCTCTGCAGTCCTGTGACTCCCCTGCACTTCCTGAGGTCTATGTCCCCCGGCTGGTCCTGCCCTAGCAAGACCCCAGAGAAAAAATGGCGGATCTCATCTGAGTCCTTGGGCTGAACTCAATATATTCTATAGAGCTCTAGCAAGGAAACCAGTCTGGCACAGGCCTGGAATACGCTTTATGGAAAAGGCAGTAGCTTCATTGGAACATGTCAGGGAAACTAAATATTCATAAACAGAAGCTTGAAATTGTCCTGGTGTCTCTCAAAAAGTTAAAAACGATCAACTCAATATGGATTAAAACACGAACCTCAGAAGTCACTAATCATCATGACAATGCCACTCAAACCCACACTGGGTTAGATCACCTCAAAAATCAAGAGATAGTAGATATTGGTGAAGACAACGTGTTGTGATGTGTGTCTGTGCATCTCTGAAGATGCTGTGGTGAAGCCTGGTCCTTTGTATCCTAAACTAAAATGTTAATTTTAAAAGATGGGGAAAAGAATATTCCATTATGTTTAATCCTAATGTTACTGATCTTTATAAAATTAATTCCTTTTTACTTCCATTATGAAACTCCAATTTATTTTTTAATGATTATCTTGTTCCTCATTCGAGAACTTATTTTCCATTCTTCAAGGATATTTAGAAAAAACTCCTACTTTCTTCCATTGAGTGGGTTTTAGTTTTAAATCTTCATTGTTAAAGATTATTTAACCAATTAGTAAATTGCCATATTAGAGAAAGACCTCGTCTCAAAGCAAAAAGGCAGAGAGTGATAGAGGACACAATAAAAATCTGGTCTGTCCTCTGCATGTGCTGGCATAGATGCTACATGCTACACACACACATACACACACACACACACACACACACACACACTGCCTCTCACTCCTTGTCTCCCTTACATGGACATACTCATGCATACACACACACACACACACACACACACATCACACATGTATACACACACTCTTACACATACACATAGATACACATAAACACACACTCAAACTCAACACATGCTCACACTCACACACAGCACACACACACTCACAGTTACATAAATACACTGACACACACACGTATACTCTTATACACTCTCACACACACATTCACATGCATACTCACACACATTTAAACACACTCACATACACAACCCTACACACTTACACACATGTACACAGATCCTTACACACCCATACACACTCACATACACTCAAATACACACTCAACCACACACATTCACATGCACAGTCTTTCACATACATACTCACACACTTACATACACTGAAACACACACTCTCATACACATTCACATACATACACAACTCACATATACACTCTACCACACACTCTCACACACACATTCACAAATGCACACACACACACACATGGATACAAACTCTCACACACATACATGCACACAAACATACACATACACATACAAAAGAAAACTTAATTTTGAAAGGTATTTGATGTTGATTTTTAAAACATGAAGATAAAGTTTCAATGAGAAATCCCAGGACCAGTAGATGAGCATTTCCTTTTCCTCTCACCTTCTCCAGCAGTTTCAGTTGGTTACTTTGTTGTTCTGAGCCATTCTGACTTTACTTTGTTGACTTGTGCCATTCTGACTGGGATAACTTAAATCTCAAAGTTGATTTGATTTGCATTTCACTAATTGCTACTGATGGTGAACATATTTTGAGTTATTTCTTAACCATTTTTATTTCTTCTTTTGAGAACTCTGTTCAGATCCCACCCAGTTGTTGAATGGAATGCTTGTTTGGTTTTAGAATTATTTATATGTTGGAAATATTAATTTTCTATCAGAAGTACAACTATCACAGATTCTCATTCTGTGGGCTTCTTAATTCTATTGTTTGTTTCTTTAGCTATACAGAAAATTTTAAGTTTTATGAAGTCTTGTCAATTGTTACTTCAATTCCTGGGTATGTGGGGTCCTATTCTGAATGTCTTTTCCTTCACCTATACCATGTAGAACTGAAGAAATTTAAAAAATTATCAGAACCTACCACAAAAGCCTAGACTCAACAAAACTGGAAAATCTAGATGCAATGGATGATTTTCTAGACAGATCAGGTACCAAAGTTAAATCAGGATCAGATAAACCATCTAAACAGTCCTATAACCCCTAAGGAAATAGAAATAGTTATTAAAAGTATCCCAACCCCCCCCCAAAAAAAGTGCATAGTCACAGTCTGAGGTCCCTGGGGAACTGCTGGAGTTGGCTTGGGGATCCAGGTCTACACAGAGGCTGATGACAACAAATTCTCAGGCTCTGAGACACCTCAGAGGCCACTGGATACATGCTCCATTGCTCCAGCAAGGTGAATCCCGATAAGAAGAGACAGTCTATGGTTTTAAAGTACTTATTGTCATGACAGAGAGTTGTGATAAGTGAATCTATACACCACTTTTTCAGGGTAGGCTTGAGGTTAAATAGCTTTTGCAGGGCAGAGTGTCTGGGAAGGGGAGCTTAATTGGCTAAGCCCTTCAGGCCTTTAGGTGCCTCATTAAAATGGAGATCTGTCTTGAGGCTATGTGATCTGTGGTCACATCCTCTACCTGTGGAGGGGCTTGAGGCATTCCCATATGTGACTGATGGCCACAGACTTATGGAGAGCTGAGGCATCATGTCAGGTGCCTGGTGTTACCTGCTGGGTCTCTGGGGTTTTAAACATAGCTCAACCAGAAACTAGTCTGCCTTTCACAATCCCACAACTACACAGTACATTCTATGAGGGCACAGTTACACTGATACCTAAACCACACAAAGTCTCAACAAAGAAAGAGAACTTCAGACCGATTTCCCTCATACATATTGATGCAAAAATACTCAATAAAATTCTTGCAAACCGAATCTAAGAACACATCAAAACGATCATTAACCATGACCAAGTAGGCTTCATTCCAGGGATGCAGGGATGGTTCAATGTATAGAAATCCATCAAGATAATCCACTGCATAAACAAACTCAAAGAAAAAAACTACATGATCATCTTGTTAGATGTTGAAAAAGCCTTTGACAAAATACAACACCCCTTCATGTCAAAGTCTTGGAAAGATTAGGAATTCAAGGCCCATACCTAAACATAATAAAAGCAATATATAGTAAACCAATAGCCAACATCAAACTAAATGTAGAGAAACTTGAAGCAATCGCACTAAAATCAGGGACAAGACAAGGCTGCCAACTCTCCTACTTTCCAATATAGTACTTGAAGTTCTAGCCAAAGCAATTAGGCAACAAAAGGAGATCAAAGGGATACAAATTGGAAAGGAGGAAATCAAGATATCACTATTTGCGTATGATATAATAGTATATATAAGTGACCCCAAAAAGTCCATGAGAGAACTCCTACAGCTGATAAACAACACTAGCAAAGTAGCTGGATACAAAATTAACTCAAAACAAATCAGTAGCTTTCTTCTCCTAAGACTATAAGTAGGCTAAGAAAGAAATTAGGGAAATAAAACCCATTCACAATAAATCACAAGTAATGTAAAATATCTTCGTGTGACTCTAGCTTAGCAAGTGAAAGATCTGTATGATAAGAACTTCAAGTCTCTGAAGAAAGAAACTGAAGAAGATGGAAAGAGCTTCCATGCTCATGGATCAACAGAATTAACATAGTAAAAATGGTCATCTTACCAAAGGCAATCTACAGATTCAATGCAATCCCCATCAAAATTGAAACTTAATTCTTCACAGAGAAAGAAAGAGCAATTCTCACATTTATCTGGAATAACAAAAAGCCCAGGATAGCAAAAACCATTTTCAACAATAAAAGAACTTCTAGGGGAATCACAGTCCCTGACCTCAAGCTATACTACAGAGCAGTAGTGAAAAAACAAAACTAAACAAAACACATGGTATTGGTACTGAGACAGGCAGACAGATCAATGGTATAGAATTGAAGACCTAGAAATGAACCCACACACCTTTGATCACTTGGTCTTGGCCAAAACCATACAGTGGAAAAAAGAGCATTTTCAACAAATGGTGCTGATCAACTGGCAGTCACCATGTAGAGGAATGAAAATTGATCCATTATCTCCTTGTCCAAAGCTCAAGTCCAAGTGAATCAAGGACCTCAATAAAAATCTACACGATGAATCTAATAGAAGAGAATGTGGGAAAGAACTTTGAACACATTGGCACAGGGAAAATTTTTCTTGAACAGAACACCAATGGTTTATGCTCTAAGATCAAGTATTGACAAATGGGACTTGATAAAATCAAAAAGCTCTGTAAGGCGAAGGACACTGTCAATAGGACAAAACGGCAACTGGCAGATTGGGAAAAGATCTTTACCAACCCTATATCCGATAGAGGGGTAACATCCAAAGTATACAAAGAACTCAAGATGGTAGATTCCTGAGAATCAAATAACCATATTAAAAATGGGGTACAGAGTTAAACAGAATTCTAAACGGAGGAATCTTGAATGGCTGAGAAGTACTTAAAGAAATGTTCAATATCTTAGTCATCAGGGAAATGCAAATCAAAACAACTCTCAGATGCCGTCAGTCAGAATGGCTAAGATCAAAAACTTAGTTGAAAGCAGACGCTGGCAAGGATGTGGAGAAAGAAGAATACCCCTCCACTGCTGCTTGGATTGCAAGCTAATCCAACCACTCTGGAAATCAATCTGGTGGTTCTTCAGAAAACTGGGAATAGTTCTATCTGAGGACACAGATATCTATCTGAGGACTCATGGGTATATCCCCAAAAGATGCTCCAACATATAACAAGGAAACATTCTACTATGTTCATAGCAGTCATATTTATAATAGTCAGAAGCTGGAAACAACCCAGATGTCCCTCAATAGAAGAGTGGATACAGAAAATGTGGTACATTTACACAATGGAGTACTACTTAGCTATTAAAAACAATGACTTCATGAAATTCTCAGGTAAATGAATGGAATCCACCTCAAAAATATTAATCCAGTCTTCCAGTCTGTCTAGGCTGGTGTCCTGAGCAGACTTTGGGTGCAAGCTCCGCAGCCAGTCCCACAACACCCAGAGGAAGCTCCACTCCCAGGTGCTCTGACACACCCAGGATCAGAGGTGAGGAAGAACCAACATCTGTCCCAACACTGGGAGTAACTGGGACCAGCGGGACCAGGCACAAAGGAACTCTGCCAGCCCAGTGAGTCAGGTTCCTTCCAGTCTGTCTGGGCTGATGTCCTGAGCAGACATTGGGCACAAGCTCTGCAGCCAGTTCCACAACATCCAGAGGAAGCCCCACTCACAGGTGCTCTAACAAGCCCTGTATTACAGGATCCCAGAATCACAGAATCACAGAGACAGTTTGACTCTGAGTAATTCTGACACAACCAGGATCACAGGAAGGACAGGCTCCAGTCAGATTTAGCAAGGGCAGGTAGCACTAGAGATAACCAGATGGCAGGGTGGGGGGTAAGCTTAAGAAAATAAACAACACAAACCAAGGTCACTTGGCATCATCAGAACCCAATTCTCCCACCATAGCAAGTCCTGGACACACCATTACACCAGAAAAGCAAGATTCAGATATAAACTCACTTCTCATGATGATGATAAAGGACTTTAAGAAAGATATAAATAGCACCCTCAAAGAAATACAGGAGAACACAGGTAAACAGATAGAAGCCCTTCAAGAGGAAACACAAAAATCCCTTAAAGAACTACAGGAAAACACAATCAAACAGGTGAAGGAAATGAGCAAAACCGTCCAGAATCTAAAAATTGAAATAGAAACAATAAAGAAATCACAAAGAGAGACAACCCTGGAGAAACAAAACCTAGAAAAGAAATCAGGAGTCATAGATGCAAGCATCACCAACAGAATACAAGAGATAGAAGAGAGAATCTCAGTGGCAGAGGATACCATAGAAAACATTGACACAACAGTCAAAGAAAATGCAAAAAACAAAAAGCTCCTAACCCAAAACATCCAGGAAATCCAGGATGCAATGAGAAGACCAAACCTAAGGATAATAGATATAGATGAGAGTGAAGACGCCCAAGGTAATGGACCAGTAAATATCTTCAACAAAATTATAGAAGAAAACTTCCCTAACCCAAAGAAAGAGATGCCCATGAACATACAAGAAGCCTATAGAACTCCAAATAGACTGGGCCAGAAAAGAAATTCCTCCTGTCACATAATAATAAAAACACCAAATACACTAAATAAAGAAAGAATTTTAAAAGCAGTAAGGGAAAAAAGGTCAAGTAACATATAAAGGCAGGCCTATCAGAATTACACCAAACTTCTCACCAAAGACTATGAAAGCTAGAAGATCCTGGGCAGATGTCATACAGACCCTACAAGAACAGAAATGCCAGCCCAGGCTACTATACCCAGCAAAACTCTCAATTACCATAGATGGAGAAAACAAGATATTCCATGATAAAACAAATTTTACACAATATCTTTCCACAAATCCAGCCCTACAAAGGATAATAGATGGAAAACTACATCCTAGAAGAAGCAAGAAAGTAATCTTTCAACGAATCCAAACAAAACTAATTCCACCTCTTACAACAAAAACAATAGGAAATGACAATTACCTTTTCTTAATATCTTAATATGAAAATTATTGCCAACATATCCTAATCAATTGAAATCCAAAAATATGAGGAATTAGAAATTTGTTGATTGTCATCCAATGGTCTCTCTAATTTGGAAATTGCAGAAATAGGTGCAATATTGTACAGTCTATATACACTTTCAGCTAGTTTGTTTGTGACAGTGTCTGGCTTTGTACAATATAAGGGTCATGAAATCTTGCTTCTCATGTCTCAGCCTCTCTTTTAGTAATATTGTTTATTTCAAGTTTTTACACTATACTATGGTTTTCAGAACAGTTTATATATTTCAAAAATATTTAAATACTCAAAAGAAACATAGACTATTATCTTGGGAGGTGGCTTGCATGAAAGAGAACAACAAAGAGTGAGACTGAATGCTTTGCTTGATGTTTGTAACTCTTGTATCAAGTTTGAAGAAGAGGACTTTATAAGTTATTCTTTCTCTGAGATGAATGCTTTTCCAAATTTTCACAGTTAATGAACCAAATTTTTACCCTCACCTAATGTCTGTGCCACCCTCCAAGCTGAACCATTGTTCATTGAAACAGTTGTTGAATGACACACACTATTTCTTAAATGAATGTAACCTGTTCTCTGTGGGCTGAGAACAGTCACTCACTCAAGTCAAATAGCTGTGACCATAGCAGGAAGTTTGTATCCAAAAATCGTGCCTACAATTCATTTCTTGGTGCAGTAGAACTATCAACTCTCAGCTTAGCTATGATGGAGGTAAAATCCTTTGGTGATGTGAGGGTCATTGAAGTACAGCCTTATTACAATGAAAGCCAATGTCTAAAAATTGTTCTTATTTTGAGTTTGTTCCACAGTAAGAGCCAAGATTTTAAGCTCTACTAAACACAAAACAAACAAACAAAAAGACTTTATATATTTATGTTCATTTAAGAAAATATAGTAGTGATATATTATTTTGAAATATACAGTTAATGTTTGGAGTTATCTAAAATTTATATTGAGAAAAATGTAATTTCACTATTGCTGCAGACAAGTAGCTACATAAGACTGTTAAATTGACTGTTGTTTTATATCAAACAACTTTTATAATACTATTTTTATTGTTATAATATTTTATAAATTTTAAGGACTATGGCCAAAAAGATATTGTAGGTATTGAAGGGGGTTCTCTGGGAGGAGTTGGTGTACAAAAGGGAAACAAGAATGTAATTTAATTCTATTTACTTAAAATATGTTTTTAAATGTTAACAAATTCAGATAAATTGAAATCATGTAACTTTTCTCATCATAATGCAATAAAACTTAAAAAAAATATTAATCCAGAATTTCTTCTGTCAAAAGGAAATGCGAGGACAAAAATGGAGCAGAGACTAAAGGATAGGCCATCCAGAGAATGCCCACCTAGGGATCCATCCCCTCTGCTGATACCAAACCCAGACACTATTGCTGATGCCAAGAAGCATTTGCTGACAAGAGCCTGGTATAGCTGTCGTCTGAGAGGCTCTGCCAGAGCTTCACCAATACAAATTGGTCAAATACAAGCAGCCAAACATCAGACAGAGGGATGGGACCCCAATGGAGAAGTTAGAGCAAGGATTGAAGGAACTGAAGGGGTTTGCAATCCCATAGGAAGAACAACAATATCAACCAACCAGATCTCTCAAAGCTCTCAGGGACTCAACCACCAACCGAAGAGTGCACATGGAGAGACCCACGGCTCCAGCTGCATATGTAGCAGAGGATTGTCTTATCAAGCATCACTGGGAGCAGAGTCACTTGGTCCTGTGGAGGCTCGATGACCCAAGGTCGAGGAATGCTAGGGCGCTGAGGCAGGCATAGTTGGGCAGGTGGGGGAACACCCTCATAGAGACAGGGTGAGGGGAGGAGACGGGTTTTGTGGAAGGGAAACTGTTAAGGGGGATAACATTTGAAATGTAAATAAATAAAATAATCAATAAAAATGAAATAAATAAATTGAACAGAAATATGAAGCAGAGGGGGATAAGGAACTGGGGGTAGCCACTAGAAAGTCCCAGATGCCAGGGAAATAAGAGGTTCCTAGGACTCAATGGGACTGAGAGCAGAAATACTCAACAAAGGGGAGGGAGAAACTGTAGAGGCCATCTCCAGAATATAGGCACAATCCCCAGTTGAGGGATGGGGCCACCCACACTTCTCAAAAATTTTAACCCAGAATTGTTCCTACCTAAAGGAAATGCAGGGTCAACACATGGAGCAGATTCTGAAGGAAAGGTCATCCAGAGACTACCCCACCTAGGAATCCATCCCATTTGCAGACACCAAGCCTCAACTCTGTTGATGATGCCAATAAGTGCTTGTTGACAGGAGACTGATATAGCTGTCCCCAGAGAGATTCTGCCAGAGCCTGACCAATACAGATGCAGATGCTCACAGCCAACCATCGGACTAAGCCTGGGGACTCCAATGGAAGAGTTAGGAGAAAGACTGAAGAAGATGAAGGGAATTGCAATTCCGTAGGAAGAACAACAATATTAACTAACTGGACCACGCAGAGCTCCCAGGGACTAAACCACTAACCGAAGAGTACACTAGGAGAGACCCATGACTTCTGCTGCATATGTAGCAGAGAATTGCCTTATCTGGCATCAGTAGGAATGAAGGCCTTTGGTCCTGTGGAGATTTGATACTCCAATGTAAGGGAATGTTAGAGCAATGTGGCAGGAGTGGGTGGGTGGGTGGAGGAGCACCCTCAGAGAGGCAAAGGGGTGGGGGTAGGGAGGTTTGGAGGGGGAACCTGGAAGGAGGACAACATTTGAAATGTAAATAAATACAATAAACAATAACAAAAAACTCAGGCAGTACCATACAGGATGTGGGTGTAGGAAAGAATTTCTAAATAGAACCCCATTTACTCAGGAATTTGGAGTAAGGATCAACAAGTGAGCCTTCATAGAACTAAAAAGTTTCTTCAGAGCTAAAGAAAACAGTTGAGTGAAGAGAAAGCCCAAGTTGATTACAAACTGGTCATTTAGAAGTCAGGCATTTTAGAAGTCAGTATGAGGAACCTTCAAAAGCTAAAAAGAAATCTTCCATGTGAGCTAGTTCTCCTATGTCTCAGTATATTCCCAATGAACTCAACATTGGACTCCACAATTACTTGTTCATTGCTGCTCTGTTCATAGTAGGTAGCAAATGGAAACAACTAAAAATCTTGCATCTGATATATAGACAATGAAAATATATACTGTGAAATACTATTTAGCTTCATGAAAAATTGAAATTATGTAGTTTGTGAAAAAATAAAAGAAAGTGGAAAAGATCATATTCAGTAATATAACCCAGATCCAAAAAGACATAGATCACCTGTTCTTTCTCATTTGTTATTCATACACAATATTTACATACGAGTGTAGGCCTCACTCTGACCTAAGAAATGACTCCTTGCAACAGTGACCAATACAGAAAACCATAACCAATTAAAATGTGGAAAATAAGCGATCATGTGGTGCACAACCTCATCTGATACATCTAGAACATGACTCCTTCATCTAAGGCTCTGGGACCATTACAGAAGATACGCAGAAAGATTGGAAGAGTCTGAGGATCCAGAGATTTTTTTTTTTTTTTTTTTTTTTTTTTTTTTTTGTGAGAGTGTGTCTTGTAGAAATGTCAGAAGCTACACTCATGGAGTCCCATCACACATCTGATTGGATGAAGGATCTGAACAAGGAGTACACTATGGACATGCAACCATGAAAGAGGGAAATCACATGGGACTCCAGCCCCAGAGAGAGACTAGGCAGTTATGAAATACTTAAGAGTAGGAGAAATATGTTTCTGCTAGGAAGAACCCCAAGTGGCTATCTGATGCCAAGTGCTTAGCTCTCATTTCTTGTATCTGCAAGTGATATTAGAGGGATCAAGGAGGTTGTATCTATATACTAAGGAATATTTCTCACTACCATTCTCTCTCTCTCTCTCTCTCTCTCTCTCTCTCTCTCTTTCCCCCACACACATACGCACACACATACCAAATTAAAAAGGAGACCATGAATTTTAGAGAGAGAAAGGCAAATTCTGGCTTTGAGGGAGGAAAGAGAAAGAGTCATTGCTATAAATATATTTTAAATGTAAAAATTATATATATTGAGCAATAACTTTTTTGGCATTTCTTGAGCAAGTGATTGATTTTGATCTCAAGAATCCACAGGGAAACTACTGCCAGGTAACTGTCTTAGGCCTTTACATATGTGCTATGTAGCACATGTGCCATGGTCCATATGTGCCCATCTTTCATCCAAAACTAAACAAAGAACTCCCTTTTAAAATGTAGCTTAACTATCTTTATTGGAGTGGCATTAACACAATCGGGGCATACACACAGATGTCTGTAAACCCTTACTTTTTTATTCAAGTTTTTGTGTAACTAATTCAGACAGTATGCCTCTTGCTACAGTTTATTTGTGATTATCTCTTTTCATTAAAAGGCTATTCTAGGCCCTTGCTTCAACTTTATTGTGTTTGTCCAAGAGTCAAGGCAATTCCTTTGAGGGTGATCACGCACTGAGAGTTATCATGCACTGAGGGTAGATACACATGGAGGGTGCTCACACTAACAGTGGCCACACAATGAGGGTAGACTCACACGGAGGATGGTTTCACTGACAGTAGTCACACATTGAGGGTAGACACACATGAAGGATGGTTTCACTGACAGTAGTCACATATTGAGGGTGGACACACATGGAGGGTGTTCATACTGAGTCATCATGCGCTGGGGGGTGGACACACATGGAGAGTGGAAACACTGACAGTGGCCACACGCTGAGGGTGGACACACATGGAGGGTGGTCACATTGAGAGTGCTCATGCACTGAGGGTGGTCAGGCACTAATGGTGGCCATAACATGGAGAGTGGTCACACTGACAGTGGTCACACACTGAAGGTGGTCATGCACTGAAGGTGGTCACACACTGAGAGTGGTCAGACACTTCAATTTTTACAGATTTCAGACTGATATTAAGACAGTCATGAGCAGACTTTCTGGTTGTAGGAATTGACAGTTGACATTTCAATAAAATCAAGTCCAATGCAATGCTTTTCTTATTCCACGACATGCAATTTAATTAATTACTAATTGCTAAGGGCCACAAATCCAGAATTACATATTTTCAGTAGTAGATTTTTTTGTCTCAGAATAATTGTAGAGATAGAAGAAAATATGATTCTATAGTTCTGTTTCAGCGTCAATACAGCACAAGTTCATCAGTCTATACCTGGTGTCTATAAAGAGGATTTCATCACCTTCAAACCCTCCCCACTTTTTAATAGTCTTCCACATCACCAGCGCAGATAGCAAGCAGTGCTTTCTCATAGTGCCCTGAAGCAAAATTCTGAAAGAAAAAAAAACCAAAGACATGTAAAAATCAAATCTCTCCCTGTTTCTAAAAGTCAACTGTAAATTTTCTAATTGCAGTATAAAAGATCTGTGGACAATTAGCCTTCACTAAAATTATTTAAGCTTTTTGTCTTAAGATTTTCTAAGTACTATTCAAAGTGAAACTCATCAAAAATAGTACTGTTATACAATATGTTTTATATAAAGTAGATGGAGCTTTAATGTACATTTGTGAGCACAATAATGTGTTATAGTGAATCTTTGTTCAGCTTTAGGAATTGATACCCTAATATTATGATTAGAGTAACTCAGTGTAGAGTCTGGACATTGCAAATATTCCTCAAAAGATTTGAAAATATTTATACTGTTTAATTCAGTAATCCTATATCAAGAAATACATTTAAATGTATCAATTATGTATGAACATTAGAGTTTATGCTAACATCATATGCACTATAATGTGACATATGACAATGAAAGATTGAAAGCGGTATCCATCATGTGAGGCATTTTTTTTTTTTATTTCACAGTGCACTTTATAAAGAGGATGTCCTGGTTTAATAAAATCTTTTCTTTTGACAGCAAAATGTTATTGTTTATGTACTTGTTAAAAAGATCAACAGAGGCTACCTTAGTCCACTGGGGATTTCACAATAGACGTGGCTTAAAATATCAGAAGTTTAAGTTAGGGAGGATGGGAAATCTAGGTGACAAATTGTTTTGTGAATACTTCTTTGATGACTCTAGCCTGACATGGCAGAAGGGGCAAAGGAACATCCTGGAGCTTTTCTACCAAAGGAAAATAGCTCTACTTGTGGATTCCACCTTCATGACTTAACTCTCAAATCTCCAGCTCCTAAAACCTTAGGAGTTAGGGTTTCAGTGTAGGATTCTGGGGAAACAAGCTTTCTAGGCATATCATCAGGACCTAGAAGTATCTCACTACTGGGTGTCTGTGGTAGAAAATTAGGGCAACTTTGTTTCTTTTTATCTTCTTCCATCATGTCTAAATATTCCAGAATAGGTAGCTAAATGAATGTCATTATAGAATCCATCTTCCTAAAAATCATTTATCATATTAATGCTCCTTTACACAAAGCTGTTTAATTAAGACTCGCAGATTTAAAAGCACAGAGTAGCATTGCATTATTATAACTTGTCTTCAATATTATGGCTAGGAATAATTACAAAATAGTATAAACAAGCTAGCTTATTCACGTAGAAATTGAATTCTGACTCAGTGGTCTGCGTTGATCACTACTAACAGCTTATAGTTTTCAAGGTAGACATAATGAACAAGATTAAAAAAATCATAAGATTAATTTTAACTGATGCATCAAGGAGCTAAACTGTTTTTTCTTGTGACTGTGAGTTTCACTTGAAAACAATGTGATTGTCCAAAGTATAATTTAAAATACAGTCTCAAATATTGCATGTCTTCTGCTGCTCTATTTTCTTCATCCTGAATACCTTTTTGGGTTTCTTTGGTGAAGAAACTAAACATATTGATTTTATACTGCATCCACAAATTACATAGATGGTCCATATATTTCATTTTTTGGCTTAGTTATAGAAGATATTTTAAAAATTTTAGGAAGACCAGAAAAAGAAATTGACTTGTTCGTTTTTGAATTATTTCCTTGCCCTCTGGTGAAGTGATTGGTCATGTCGAGTTTTACATATTCAGTAATAAAATTCTCCAAATTGGCAGTTGATGGTATTTGACTGGGTGCCTTGTTTTCTACGATGTTATTATGAGGAGTGTTGCCAGGCCATAGTTAATACACGCTCGTGGCAAAATATTGTTTCTTGTTTTTGTTTGCTTGCTTGCTTGCTTGTTTGCTTTTGTTTTGATCTTAATCTCTAGTTGCTATGGAGCTGAGGGGAGTGTTGAAGTGTCAGTCCTCTTACCACAACCTCAGATCTAGTGTGAGGGTTGCAGGTGAAACTACAGGTAAACCAACTCATCCAGCCAGTCCTGTGCTTCTCACATCAGACTAGAAGCCTGGAAGCACAGTCATAGGGAGAGACGTACTTTCTACAATTACATAAAAATTTTCATTTAAAAGCAAAGATCAAAAGTTGTATTTCCACGGGGCAATGACTTTCCAGGTTGACGTTTGTTAAAGCACTGAACACCGTCTGAGTTCTTTAAGTTAACTGTCCTTGTCAGACATGTAGCTCTAGATCCCCACAGCATATTGTTTTAGTTAAAGCTTTTATTTACAGTCCAGAAAGAATAATATGTGAGGTAAAGTCAATTATGAAGAGAAGACTTACTTTGATATCATGAAAGAGTGATTTTCCAAATCTTTCTTTGTAACGTTTCCTTATGGTCATTAGATCTATTTCACTTCTGGCGATTAGAATCCTGATGACAGTTTTGTTATGGAAGCCAAAGTCCTAAATGTGGATAGAGAGAACAGTACTTTGATGGCCTGTCCAGCATGGAAGTACTTCCTTTTCAGTAGTGATTTGCTTCTGAGCCTACAGGACTTCAACATTGCTGTCACTGCTATGGGATGCCTGGGGCTCCCCCCAGGGAAGTTTCAAATGTCTTTCCTGTGGAATAATGGTGACATCTGGTGGCCACTCAACATAACCTAATGTTTTATAGCAGACTATTTTGAGTATACATCTACTAACATTTCATAATTTGGGGTTAGTACAAGAACAACAAAATATCTGAACCAAGTTTCCTGAATCGGGGTATAGCTGGAATCAGAATAACTGTAATTATTTGTCCAGGTCATACACATGGAAGGCATTAGGCTGTTGTCACAGTCAGGGTGCATTTGAGTTCTCAATTTAAATAAATGATAAATACTAAGATTCTAAACTGCATGCCAATGATAGATCCTGAAGTCTCACATGCCTTATGTACCTATGTTGTAGAAAATAGAGATTATCTTTATTTAATTAACTTTGCCTTAGGTGTTTAACTTGTTTCCTTTACTTGAACACACTTTCTTTGAAATAAAAATAATAGATGTTAATTTTAAATAAGTTAAAAAATGTGTGTTATACTTACATGGATTGCTCTGTATAATTTATAAGCAAAATAGCTTGGTTTGTCCTGGACACAACGAACTAGAGAGGAAGAAAGCAAGGAACAAATTTGACTAACAAGAGGTAATTCTTCAGAAGTCGGGAAATAAATAGAGCACTTACATATTTTTCTAGAATCATCACATTGCATTATAATTTCAATGCTCAGAATGATGGTAACACTAGCCACACTCTGTTGAAAACTATAGCATGTCAATATATTTTATAATGACAAATGACCTTTACTGAACATATGACCATTATTATTAACTTTTTAAAACTGTGGTGCAAAATATAAAATCAAACACATGCAACCCATTCACCTTCAAGAATGGCCATTCAGATAGCCTCTAAAACTGGTTTATATCAGCTGCTCTTTGATCCCTTAAGGATTTGTGAATAGAATGTGGGTGGTTTAAGGAGAAACTGTAACAAATGTAAAGTGTCTCCTCCAGTTTTAGATATTATTGGATTATAATTGTTAGGGCTTTGAACAGACTGGCACCTATCCAATAGCTGTCCCTGTTAAATATCAGTTGATACTATAGACCCTCAATAGACACTTATTTGGAAAAGTTAATAGATTAATTACATAAACGAATAATAAATGAGGAACTATAATATCTCTTTAAAATAAAATCATATTAATATTTCTGTACAGTTCAAGTAATTAGTTTAGATCATGAGACCATCTCTTCTTCTTCATCTCGTTTTACTGAGACAAGTAATCCTGAGAAGTGTTTTCTGGAAGGTGAGCTCCCAGAGAGCAGAGGCTAGTGTTGCTGTTCTTGGCTTTGTTAATTCTCTATTCCACTTGTGTCACCCAAATTAGAAATGAGTAGGTACTCATTCAGTATTGAATGATGGAATGAACCAGATAGGTATTTCCTGGTATTACTGATGTCCACTATCTGTTCCCTTATGCCTACTGTCTTCTAACAGCAGTTTGGGCAGACTTGAGATTTCAATGGAATGAGTTCTAGTCTACTCTTTTGCTAGTTAGCTGACGTGATATATAACTATTATATTTATTTGGAATTTGATGAAATCTATCTATCTATCTATCTATCTATCTATCTATCTATCTATCTTTCTATCTATCTATCCATTCATAGACAAAAGCCATCATATCACATATCTTTAGGGGTTACATAGAATCCATCAAATCTTTTTCATAGGGTGCTTGCTTAAAAATCTCAAACTAGGTCATTTATGAAGGTGCATTGACTGATATCTCAGCTCAATGTCAAGACATTCTTGGAATTGAAGACTCACAATAATTGTTAGATATTCAGCACATATGTAAGTATTCATTTGATGCACTGATTATAGGATACTTGATAATGACTCTATGTACATTTTCTGCAGTCTGTGCTGTCAAATCACAGAGTACATGGTAAAGTGTGAACACTGGAACAGTCTTGATGAATAAGAGCCCTGGTCTTTTCTGCAATGGGCATATAATTTCTAACAACATTGGGAAATTATGCCTGTAGCACTCACTACTAATTAATAATTTAGGTTGTTTTTGATGACAAGATTTTTTTCTAAAGGGAGATTTATTAAAGATAGTAAAAATTTAAAGAACCACCAAAAAGGAAACCTAAAAAAAAAAAAATCACAGTTCTTCTCGGAGACAAGAAACTAGTCACACTGTTAGCATTTATTTGGTCCTGAAACAGAGGTGGAAGCCAATGATCCTAACATAGACTTAAAGCTTATGAGTCCAGGCATCGAAAACTTCTCTTTTCTCATATGGAAATTAAGCCTCTTCTTGGGGAACTAATACCAGTTGATTAATGTCTCCAGGTTGCCAGTTCATTGAACCACTAGCTGACAGACTTTCTTAGAGTTTAGGAATCTTTCAAATAATTGCACTGAGAAAAATGCTTCGATTAAGATTCTACTCATGCACATGTAATCTAGTTAGAGCCATTCAGTGCCGTGGAAGGCAAGGTCTGCTGTCCATCATATGAAATCCAGCTTACCAATTGCAATCAGCAGCTCCTGGAAGTAACCATCATAACAGTCATTGATGGCATCCACCAGGTCTTGGCCAGAAATATTTTGAAATTCCTGGAAAACTTCAAGAAATTGATGATGCAAAAGGGATTTTAATAAATACCATAAACTTAAAGTGAAAATACTAGTTAGATTACTATATGTAGCAAAGACAAGTATGTTCTCTGAAGTATTTCTTAGTACTAATGCCCATCATGATGATATATCTACTCTTAGCAACAAGTATAGATCCTATGAGATGCTAAAACTTCCATGAATCTTGGACTCCAAAGGACTACTGTTTCTGGGCTGGGGAACGATGGTTATCTTGAGTTGGATCAATGACACAAGGACTCATTTATAGATGGGAGGAAGGCACAGGGTGAACTATTGTCTATGAGGCATCTCCAGAGAACATAAATAATAACCAGTCTAAATTTATTCGTCTACAGCAAACTTTATGTTAGAGCTTAAATATAAAAAGTTAAATGCAAAAATCCTCTGAGTGATATTGATATTAGAAGTTGGAAGAGCTCATTTGAGAGATAGGAGATTATCATTAGTGGCTTCATTAGTAACATAGAATAATGTTCAATTAATAATTCCTCTTCAAAGAGTGTACTCAGCTGGCGTTATCCTTGGCAATGTTTTAGTTCTCAGCTATTTCAACTTAGATGTGAAGTGTTGCTATCATTAGTATTAATCTTTAATTGACACAAAGTAAAAGAGGCATAGTTGAATTAGAGTAGGCTGTTGCTAAAAATTGATAGGACTTTCTGTTTCATTTAATTGTACTTAATTTGTTTTTCTAATAAGGGAAAAGAAAGGTTGCAGAATCTGAAGAAAGTCAAGTGTAGGTTAATGTGAGCACATCTTGAAGACCAATAGGTATTACTGATATCTCACAAATCATATTTGCCTGTAACAAAGACTTTGAGTCATAGGCTGGCCACAGAAAGCCCGCTAGAGACTATTCAGACACAATATAATGTGCCTGTTAGGAAACAGCTCATATATCTAAATAGATAACTTTTAAGTGCCAGTATTTGAAAGTTATTGGAAAGAAATTAAATAGTGGCAGAGCTTTATTCCATTGTAGTATTATTAAATGAGACATACTGTATAGACATAATTTGGAGCGGTAACTGGCTTTTCTATATTTCTGGGTAACATTTCCTCTTTTATCCTAGCTACTTGAATGTCATTCAATTGGTTAAAGAGCTGGAAAGAGCCTGTTTCTAGTTACCCAGCCAAAGCTGTGGGTAGCTCTTGTTGCACAGGATCATCTGCATCATGGTTTTATGTTCCCCAGTCTTCTGCTGGCAGGCTTCCCATAGCACCTGCAACATCACACAGCCAGGAAGGAGCATCAGAACAAGCCTCATTTTACTCAAAGCTCTATTAGTCAAGTGGGGAGTCACACCCTGTTACCATTGCATCCTGAGCAGCCATTGCAGGATCAGAGTATCCTTCCTCTCTGTTTGCCTGTGAAATAAACAGGAATTTTCTTTTAGATGGTTTCAATACAGAATATATGGTTTCTGGAACAAAAATCCCCCAATCATTAAACACTGGTGATTCTTTATCAATCTGTCTTATTATTTGGATATTTCAACACACAAGGAATTGTTATGTAGTTTTGTAAGGAGTTTAATTTTGATCTTTTCTTCCCAACAGAGGTACTTAGTGAAAAATGTTGAGATGTTTACACTTTTCACCTCTCTGTGCTCTGATCAAGCTGATTGTCCATCTCTCTTCAGATGTGGTAGTAATGGAGCTTAACATTCTTAGTGAAATGATGCAGACATAGTCATGTCTGGCTTGTAAAACATGGCTTACGTAATGACAAAATCATGATGAAATCTAGGCTTTGCAAATGAGACTTTTCTGTAAAATTGTTTAACCTTCATTCCTTATAATACAAACAGCAGAGAGTTCATTTGACCTTTGATACAGAGGAAAGGAGGACCAATCATCAATGCAAGACTCAACAGACTCCATGGTCAAGCAAAGGAGGAAAGAGATGGCAGAGGTTTGTAATTAGAGTGTATTTCAGGTTTTGATCCAAAGTATGGTGGGACAGATTACTAATTATGAGATAATATTAAAGGTCAGTACCCTTTCCCTGTCATGAAATGGGCTCTTGCCAGTGGAGTCAGTGAGGTTGGAAGAGGGGCAACAGTGTGTGTGTCTGTGTGTGTGTGTGTATGTGTGTGTGTGTGTGTGTGTGTGTGTGTGTGTGTGTGTATTGTCTATGTATGTGTATGGTGGGGATAATACTGGATTCAGTTGTCCTGAACTTGTCTCATTTCCTACATAGCAGGAATAGGACCTCAGTTTTCTTACCTGATTCTGATTAGAGGAGCTTGCACTTTGGCTGAGGAACTGGTATTGAAACTTGAATGAGGGTGCTATTTATCATCATTATGAGGACATTACAAGGACAAAGGGTATAGGGAGATCACATGAACTAGAACTGCATGGGAGACAAGACTAGATGTTGGGAGGATTCTTCAGATCCCAAGAAGGTAACAGTGATACTTATTAACTTATTCTATCTCTGACCAAACAGAGATAGAGAAAGCATCATTGATTACCTAGTTGTACATATGCAGATTTAATACTGAGAATTATCCACATATATCATGGATACTTCAGTGTTTCCAATACCTGCAATCTTATAGTCAAGACTATCAAGGATACAGATCTTTGCTGTTGAAGGACATCATCACTGTCCTTTGCTAAGACATCCTATAAGTGATATATAAATCCACCCAGTAGCATCTTAGAGAGAAGAGATGATGGCAAGAATCATGAGATTCTCAATTAAAGTATCAAAAAGTATAAAAGTATCAAAAATTGAATATATACTTATACATTTTGACTGTTCAAAGTATTGTGTGGATTAATTTACCATATTAAATTAAACAATTTCTAAGTTCTTTTTGCTAACACACACCTAAACCCATTTAGGAAAGTTCGATTTACATAGAGAAATAAATTCAAATTTTCTTATGACTAAATTTGTAGCCCTGAAAATTTAGGAATAAAAGACAACATCTAAAGAATGAAAGCAACTTTACTCCCTAGTGAGATTACAGTTATTTTATTTTTAAGTCATAAACATGTTGCAGTACAAGATCCCTAGAGGTCTTATGCCTCTTCCTCTTATTTTGGAGATAACAATGAATGGACTTAGAGTTATTAAATCAATTGTCCTAGGTCTGGGAGTTAAAGAAGGACAATTACTAGATATCAGTGGTTTTACTTGCTATGGGATCTAGTTGCCATACCAGAAGTCATTCTTTATAAACAATATCCTTGGGCTCCCTTTCCAATTATCTGTAATGATTTTAATTTACCAAAAAATAAGTGAAAATAATAGAAGCATTATATCTCCTGTGAATGCATACAATTTATTTGATAAGCTTATTATAGTAACTTAGTTTTTATCTTATTTGATTTTCCTGCAGGTTTTGGTGTAAGTTCATCATTTTTCCTCACAGGACTTAATAACTTGGCTTTATGTAGTCTTTGTTTCTTTGCTTCTGTTTCTTTGAAAACTCTCCAGTCTTGGGAACTGGTACCTCTTAATATTCAATCCCTTAATGTGTTGAATCTCCTTGCTATAGTGCCATGCATTCTTGTCTGTCTTTACTCTCTCTAGTCTTCTACTCTCTGCTACTGATAAGAGCTTAGATTCTGTCTGTTTTGTTCTCTAGCAGAAATCCATTACAGATTTTTGTATTATGTATGTCTATTCCATTGGCTAACTCATTATCTCTCTATGGCTCCTTTTCTATGTGTACAATTCCACACACTCAACAAGCAGCTTCTGGTCTACCCCTTCTAACTTTCCACCTCTCTATGGATGGCCACTTCATGCTTATTGCTCAGAGTAAAACCTGATTCATATTTGATTCTTTTTATTTTGTTTTATATTTTATATAAAATTCCCCAGTAGCTAGCACAAACACTGTCCCCAAACTCATCTGGGAGCACTCTTGATTCTTACTGTGCTGCCACGTGGCTCACAGTTAACATTATATCCTAGGTTTCTGCTGAGACTGGCTTTATGTAGGCTTCTGGTTCTGTGCTTGTCTTTATAGTTTTATTTATGAATTGCTATTTATAGATTTATACATTTTATTATATTATTTATATATTTCTATTATTTTAATATATTATGTCATATATTATATTATTTATATATTGTATTTTCTTAAATATAGAACTTATTGTATATACCATAAAGTATAAGTCATAGTAGTCATCAATTCAAAAACCCACATAATGTTTATCTAACCCTCATGCCACTCAGAATAAATTCCATGTTTATATAGGCTACAGGGTTTGACTGATCCTTAGCACTTGTTGCTTCTTTAACCTTATCTGGTTCTTACCTTTCCTTGAACTTTTTCTCCAGTTCTGTATATTGACTGTTCACTCTATTACATCTACCTGTGGTTTGATTCATTCTTTCATCTCTATGTTTGTTTAAATCTTATAGATGTTTTATCTGAATTAATTTTCATTTATCAGAAGTAAAGATGGATCATAGTTTAACTTTATCAATTACTATACAATTGGTTCTTATGAAAAAATATTTTTTTGGGGAGGGGGAAATGAATCAGAATAAATTTCATATGTTTAATGAGATCTACTCTACCACAATGCAACTTACCCACTCTGCCCAGGCCTACAATTCCTGTCTCCCAGATTTTGATTGGTTTCATTTTCATCACTTTTGAAAATTTTTTATAATTCCCCTATTCATTAGTGTCTTATAGTATAGTATAATTTACTTTTTTAGATGTGAATTTCATAAGACCTAGAGATATTCTTCTGTTTGTGGATGATTCCCAATTGTCAGAAATCATATTTGACACTGTGAGCATTGTAGAACTTCTCATGGGGAAGGCCAACAATCCTTTTTTGGATGTAAGACTTTTATGTTTTTTTTTTTTTTTTTATCTTTGAAGTATGATCTTTAACTAAACAGCTAAGTAAACTCCAGCATGTGACCCAAACCTATGGGACACAATGAAAGCAGTCCTAAGAGGAAAACTCACAGCTTTAAGTGCTTCCAAAAAGAAATTAGACAGAGCATACACCAGCAATTTGACAGCACAACTGAAAGCGCTAGAACAAAAAGAAGCAAATTCACCCAAGAGGAGTCAAAGGCAGGAAATAATCAAACTCAGGGCTGAAATCAACCAAATAGAAACAAAAAGAGCTATATAAAGAATCAACCAAACCAGGAGCTGGTTCTTTGAGAAAATCAACAAAATAGATAAACCCTTAGCCAGACTAACTAGAGGGTACAGAGATAGTTTACTAATTAACAAGATCAGAAATGATAAAGGAGACATAACAACAGACACTGAGGAAATCCAAAATATCATGAGATCCTACTACAAAAGCCTATACTCAACAAAACTTGAAAACCTGGATGAAATGGACAATTTTCTAGACAGATACCAGGTACCAAAGTTAAATCAAGATCAGATCAACGATCTAAACAGTCCCATATCTGCTAATGAAATAGAAACAGGCATTAATAGTCTCCCAACCCAAAAAAGCCCAGGACCAGATGGTTTTAGTGCAGAGTTTTATCAAACCTTCAAAGAAGACCTAATACCAATATTCCTCAAATTAATCAACAAAATAGAAACTGAAGGTACTCTACCTAATTCGTTCTATGAAGCCACAAATACTCTTATACCTAAACCACACAAAGACCTAACAAAGAAAGAAAATTTCAGACCAATTTCCCTTATGAATATTGATGCAAAAATACTCAACAAAATTCTTACAAATCGAATCAAAGAACACATCAAAACGTTCATCCACCATGATCAAGTAGGCTTCATCCCAGGGATGCAGGGATGGTTTAATATACGGAAATCCATCAATATAATTCACTACATAAACAAACTCAAAGATAAAAACCATATGATCATCTCACTAGATGCTGAGAAAGCATTTGACAAAATCCAACATCCCTTCATGATAAAAGTCTTGTAAAGATCAGGAATTCAAGGCCCATACTTGAACATATTAAAAGCAATATACAGGAAACCAGTAGCCAACATCAAACTAAATGGAGAGAAACTTGAAGCAATCCCACTAAAATCAGGGACTAGACAAGGCAGCCCACTCTCTCCCTACCTATTCAATATTGTACTTGAAGTTCTAGCCAGAGCAATTAGGCAACAAAAGGAGATCAAAGGAATACGAATTGGAAAGGAAGAAGTCAAATTATTACTGTTTGCTGATGATATGATAGTATACTTAAGTGATCCCCAAAAATTCCACCAGAGAGCTCCTAAACCTGATAAACAACTTCAGCAAAGTAGCTGGATATAAAATTAACTCAAGCAAATCAGAGGCCTTCCTCTACACAAAGGATAAACAGGCAGAGAAAGAAATTAGGGAAATCACACCCTTCACAATAGTTACAAATAATATAAAATACCTCGGTGTAACTCTAACTAAGCAAGTAA
>JADRCD010158482.1:3619-22156 GCA_019843815.1 Montemys delectorum
AGAGGCAGAGGCAGAGGCAGAGGCAGAGGCAGAGGCAGAGGCAGAGGGAAATTTCTGTGAGTTCATTTCTGTAGCCTGGTCTACAGAATGAGTTCCAAGCCAGCCACATTTGCATAATTCCCCCTCCTCCCTGGAAAAGTAAGTCTTAAAAAGAAGTAAGAGCAAAGGCATGGTGGTACAGTCCTGTAATCCAGCACTCTGGTGGCAGAGGAGGAAGTCGTGAATTGGAGGCCAGCCTGGGCTATCTAGCAAGCTCTTATCCCAAAACAACAACAGCAACAACAATGATAAATCAAGGCTGTTCCAAATAACCTTGAACCAGAAGTCCAGCACTCTTTTTAAAAAATAAACTGTACTATATAAAAAAAATCTTGCAAATAAAAAATGTCATCACTTTTGAAAGGAATATAACACAATCCAGAGCTTGACAAAGTAAAAATTTCAACATATGTCGTCTAATAAAAGTTAATAGTTATGTAAAGAAGCAGAAAAGTATTACTCATTGCCACAAGAAAAATCTGCCAACAGAAAAAGAACACAAGAGAGAAGAAGCCGGACAGCGTTGGCAGGCGACCGATACCAAAGCAGTGATTGTAAATATACTCCACATGCTCAAAATGCAGACGGAAGCATGAACATGAGGAGATAAGTGGAATATTAAGAAAAACACGATTTATAAAAATGAAAACAGAGTTATCTGAAATGAAAAAAAAAAAAAAACCAAATGTTAAATAAATCATTCTGTCCCTGCTGCTGTCAGCACAACCACATGGGGGCGCTCCAACAGCTCTCATGGCCAGTGATGCCCACCGCCGGCCCGACCCTTCCCTGGGTGACTACACTCTTTTTCTCCATTTCTCACTATTCTGAGAATACTTCTTTTCTGTTTGGTTCCTAAATGCAAGCTGAACTCCGGGTGGTAGTGACCTGCTCTCTGGAGACCTCTATCGGCTGGTGTCTCCGGAACCGTTCTGTGACAGCCCTCGATCCTCTTCCACTCCACCATCAACCCTGCTTCATTAGCCTTCCTCCCACAATTACCCGGGGCCTTCTGCAAGGGCAGCAATGCTGAGCCATGTCTCCAGCTCCGACTTTCTCCTTTTTATTCAGTCTGGAACCCCAACTGATGGGACGGTTTTGCCCACATTTGGGGTGGATCTTTCCTCTTAAGTTAAACCTTTCTGGAATCACCCTCACAGGCACACCACGGTGATTCTAAATCTAATCTAAATCTAAACGGAGATTAACTGTCATAAAGCTCTCAAGATGGTAGGCCAAACCTGGCCTCTTCCTCGTGGAGCCCCAGATCTAGGCAGGTTTGCACAGGGCAAAAATTTGTTGCATGTGTGGAGAAAGTCCACAGGGAGAAGGAAAACTCCATTTGGAGGCCATCAAAGATTCCATGGGCGAGGCAGAGTTTCTGCTGAGGTTGGAGGCTAGCTCAGGCCTGGGCTTCGGGGATGTCAGGGACAGACATTCTGAACAGAACTACTTCCTCTTGAACTCTCTGGCTTCATTTCCTTTTGTCACTTCTGTTTTCTCCACAAACCCTCAGAGCCCTTGTTTGCCAGTGCCAACATTGCCACGGAGCTACCTGGCCTCATCTGGGTCCCAAGTGGGTCACATCCCATCTCATCTGCACCCTCCTCTCTCCATTGGCTCTTTTAGTATGATGGTGGCCAAGGTCTAATAACCTTTGGAGATGCCTCCAGGGCCTGATGGATAGAAAGAAGTGAATCAGCAAGGCTGGGATGGAGTCCGGAAGTGGTGGCTTGGAGAGATAAGGACAAGTTAATAATGTTGACAAATCCTGGGGATAGTGAACTGGGAGCACACCCAAAGTGGAGACCTTAAACAAGATGTGGTTCTCAAAACAGTCTTGGGGCAACATGCACCTCTCCTCACCTCTTACCTTCCTGGACCTGTCCCTCTGGGAAATCCTCATGTGTCTGCTGAGTGTCTCTTCCCAATCTCAGGACAAGGGGGATCCTTGAGATAGTTGCCATGGAGTCAAGGCGAGCTCTTGCTCCCACAGGTATTCCCCACTGGAATCTTCTAGCCCAAGCTGGGTGGTCCAGCCTGGAGCTCGGGTAATGCAGAGAACCCAGCTGGGGATAGCTCAGGAGAAGGCACACAGTGGGTACCTGTGGGTCCTAACTGGACACCTCATGGAGCTGGGTCTGATTTCCCCTCCACTGTCTTGAAGGTTGAGTCAAGTCATTTAACCTCCATTTCCTTAACTCATTAGTGAGACCCAGGCAACTACCTGTGACCTCCAGTGAGCATGCTTAGCTTGGATGGGCAGCAGAAGCCGAAGTGATGGACTTTCTGAGAGGACAAAGGCTGCTGCCCCGGAGCCCCCAGCCTGGTCCCTCTGTAGGCTCCACTAGCTGCTTATACACCATCCTCCAAGCTCCCTGACCCTTGTTCTGAATCTTGTCTGACAGCCCCCAGAGGGGCCCATTGTGTCTTTAATTGCAAGTCTCTTGCTCCACAAAGCCATCAGCACCTAATGTCCCGTGTCATTGCTGGTTCTCTGTCTGCAGACAACTCGATCCTTGGCGCTGCTCAGCCACCCAGGGCAGCTCCATCTGGACAGGAATTGCCACAGTCAATGGCAAGATAAGACCTTCAGGGATGTGAGGGTAGCAATTGGTTTAACAATAAATTAATATCAGAGAGGTAAGGACCCTGTGACTCTAGCACAGGTTCTTTCTACCACTCTGGACCTTCCCCAAGACTCCGTGGTCTCTCTCATCTCAAGCTCAGAGCCTTTTGGTTAATGTGTTCTCTGCAGAGGAGTGCCCTGAACCTATGAACAGTTGAGTCCCTGCTGGCTTGGTTCTGAGACCTCATTTGTGAGGTAGGACCCAGTGACAAGTTAGGGTTCAGATGGTGAGCTTGGAGACAGACTAGGACCAAGAGAGGAATTGTCTCAGATGTCTACCTTCTGACACCCTGGCCTTGGATATCTAGGCATTTCTTAACCTGTGGATGACGAGCCCTTTGGGGGGTTGAATAGCCCTTTGACAGGGGTCGAATATCAGCTATTCACATTATGATTCACAACAGTCGCATAATTAGAGTTATGAAGTAGCAACGAAAATAACTTTATGGTCGGGGATCACCACAACATGAGGAATGTATTAAAGGGTCGCAGCCTCAGGAAGGTTGAGAACCACTGAGATAGTGGGGACCCCCCCCCCCCGGCTTCTATTCCTGTTCCTCTATACATAAAAGCATCCATTTTCCCTAGGAGCGCACAGGAAACTTGGCTTGATGCCAGTGGCTTTGGCTGCTCAATGGGAGAGGCCACAAGAACAGGCTTCGTGAGTTCAGAGTGACAGATTTTGTTCAATGGAGCCCTGACCCAGGATGGGGGGAGGTGACAGGCCCCGGGCAATATTCCCATATATGTAATCTAGATCCTTCCAACCTCCCTGCCTCATTCTTACCACCTTCACCCCTGGGCTGCAGGGTTTGGGTCTTGTGCTGTGAGCCCAGGAGAGACATAAACCATGTTCTTGCTTCCACTCTGCACTGCTAGGATTTGTGGCATTTCCACAGAGGGTTTCCATAAATACTGAGGGAGAACAAAAGGGAGGGTAATTACCGCAATACAAACAGCATGCAAATTGTCACACTCTCCGCCTGCGGGTCTCCCCGCCTCACACAACCACCCTGGAGCCAGGAGGCTGCCAAGACCAGGTTCCCAGACCTGCCTGCCTATTACCTGGCATGGCTCAGCCAAGGCTGTGTCCAGAGCTGCAGCCAGGTGAAAGCCCTGCCCCTTAATTCTAGCTTTCTGTTTGAAAGGTGTGCCTCAGCCACAGCTGGCCATCTGCAGGCTGACGGTTCACCTTCTCACCAGCACCTGTTATCAGGTAACACACCCACCCCCACCCCCCAGGGCCTTGTCCCTGCATGCTCCATGTGTCTACACTGTTGTGATGGATATCTGTGGGATGATTGTGTGACTTCCCCTGGCCTGTAACTGACCTGTTCATAAAGTGTCAGGCTCATGGCAGCCATTTGTTGAATGGGACTCAACCTTTCCCCTCTCAGGTTGGTGGGACTAGAAATTGGCTGCTGAGCTGACCACATGGACTGTCATGGTCACCCCCAGGATGAAACAAGGCTGGCAGGGTTCATGGAGCGGTAGAAGAAGAGACACTCACTGAGGTGCACGCCAGCCTTCCCCACCTAGGTTCCAGGAAACATTCCTATGTTTTTAAAAAGAAAAGTTCCCCCTTTTTTTTCTGAAATGGTAGTTGGATTGGGTCTGTTTCCCCACTCTAGTGTCAATAGTGTGGCCAGGACGAGCAAGATAGGACCGTTAGGGTCCCAAGAGGACCACACTGGGCACTTGCCCGGAATTTGCATGAGCAACTGAAATATCCCTTAAAGGTGAGGAGAGAATCAAGGGGTGGCACATTTAATTCTCCTCTGTAGGACAGCCTGAGGCGGAGTGCACCCCCAAGGTGCACCACCCCCCGCCCCGCCCCAGGGGTTCGGGAGTATGGAGGAAAAGGCCCTCTTTTAGAATAGTGTTCACCCTGCCCTTATCAATCACTACCTCAGGAAGTCAGTGACTGATGTGGTGGGATACTTCAGCCGGAGGCTTGGCTGCCTTCTAGTCTCCACCTCTGGCCAGCTGCCTGTCCCACACCCCTCCACCCTGCCCAGTTGAGAACTATACCACACCATGAATCTAAAGCCTGAGTCTGAGGACTAGCTTGGCCTCTGAAGAGCTGTATGACTGTAGACAAACAACCTCAACTACCTAGGCCTTGCCGCCCTTGCCTAAACAATGCTCACCCATAAATCCTGTGGGTGTATCAGACTTCAACCTGGTTCTCAATCCTGAGACCCTTTGAAATAGCTCAGGACCATGGTGTGCGCAGGGCTCTGGTGTGGGTGGAGTCTTTGAATCTCATCCTTTTGTTTTTTAGAGTTTGTTTTTCTTCTTTTTTTGCCATAATCTCATCCTTTTTTGGCCATGTTTACCTATTCTCCTGGTCAGATGGAGACATCCTGAGACCTGGCGTCCTGTCCTGTCCCCTCTTTTTACTTCTAGATCCTTTCACATACCTGGAGCAGGGATGAGCCCAGAGGAACCACTCCCTGACCAGTCTCTAAAACTCTCCTTCCAGGCAGATAGGAGAGTCCAGAGCTGCACTCTTCACGAGTCAGAAGTATGGGCCGCCCGTCCATTTCCTTGCTCCTGCACTTTCGCAGAGGGGTTCACCCCTCAGCCAGTGCTCACACTCTCAGTGCAGTGGCTCCTTCTCTCTCTCTCTCCCACTTCTGGCACAGGCCAGGAACCTGGTTCTCCCTCCCCTCGTTGCAGTTTGTAGCTTGGGCCCCCTCGCTTCTCTGTTCCCAGACAGGCTCGTCTCCCCCAGGCAGCTGGAGCAGGGCGCCTTCGATTTCTCTATTCAGTCTGAGGCATAGCAATTTTCTGCTCTCCCGTAATTAGGGGAATTTTAAGCAAACTCCCCAGCGGATGATTACAGCAGGTTCAATCCCGGCTCCTTTGATCAGCGAAGAATGAGGACGTTGTTGGAATATTCCTCGACCTGCTGGCCAGATAAACTAGAGCGCAAGGCTAGCTCTCGGGCGCCCCCTGGAGGACTCCGGGCTTTTGTCCCGTGTGGCACCCAGCGTGTCCCTGAGGAAGGGCCCAAATGAATTTTTAACTTCATATGGCTTCCCGGATGTGTTTTCTTTGGCTTTGGGCCAAGGTCTTGGTTCAGAACTAAGGCTAGAGGTGGCAGCTTGGGTTTTTGTGAAAGGCTGTGCAGGGAGCATGCTGCACCCACTGCAGCTTTTGTGGTCCACTCTTCCAGGAGGCCCCCCTCAGCTTGAATAACTCCAGTTTTCTGGCACTGCAGGGGGGGGGGGGGGGTTGCCTCCTTGCGGTAAAAAGACCTTCTTCCAGGTTAAGTGGGTTCCCTGAGCTTGTTGGGCCATGCAAAGACAGTGTAGAATAACAGGAAAAACGGTGTTTTTAACTGTCTCCTGACTACGTGACGTTGTGTTAATGGATGAACTTCAATACCCGCGCTATAGAATTATGTTGAGAATTACATGGAAAATGGAGCAGAATCCTGCCTGGCCTCTGGTAGTGCTCTGTAACTGTCACTCTGGGTTTCCCTTCCCTGCTACTTATTAATATTGCTCTGTAAGCACGGACGCCCTCCAGATTCAGCCCCATTCCCCTCTGTTTATCACCAGACCTGTGTCCCCACACAAAGTTGTGCCCAAGAGTAGATGGGGTACATTAAGAGGCTACTAACATCTTCAGCGTTGCTGAGTGGTGGCCCTGGTTTTTCCATAGGTTAATTAGGCCATTTTTTAGGATAATTGTGGCTGTATATCCCTACACTAATTAAGTGGCTTTAAACCATCTCCATGCTGCAGTTCTGTGAATTATAATTAAGCATTGCTACAAAGTGCCTCCTCCATCCCCAGATCCTACTCCTAGCCTGTCCTGGCTGCTCCCAGGCTCGGGAGAGACTGCTCTGGAATTGTGGGCTCGGAAAAGACTTATTTTCCTGGGATCGTGTCAGGATGTTTCCCGATGAATATTGGATGAGGCATTTGTTGTTTTCTTTGTTTTCACAAGGAGAGAGAGAGAATTACGGCTGGATGTTGCTGGATGCGGATTTATCCTCCTCTCCTCCCGTTCTGCTGGGTAGATTTGAATGGATTCCCAGGGGATGCAGGAAGGGAGGGAACAAGCAAGGTAATGCGTGCATGCTCTGGCATATGGGTGCTTGTGCCAGTCTATTGTGAACGCAAGGCTGCGCATGCTGTCGCTGTTGCTCACTGGGGACCATGTCTAACATCAGCCGGCACTGCTCATCCTCACCCACCAAATACGCAGACACCTGTTCAAGGGCCTGGATCTGTCTTTTTATTCTTGATGTAGTAGATTTCTTGCTCCCCTTCTCCTCCCCTGCAATAGTGGGGAAGAAGGACAAAGCTTCATGAATGGTAGCAGGGGCTCTACCAGCAAGCCACGCCCACACCCTCTGACACCTTAGCTTTTATGTTTACATGTCTGCAGGTGCACATGTGTATGGATGTGTGTGTACACATGTGTGCATGAAGACTACCTGGCTGTTGTGCCTCAGTCATCTCTTCTTGATTTCTTGAGTCCAACATATTTAGCGAGGCTGGCTGACCAGTAAGCCTCAGGTATCCATCTGCCTCGATCTCCCCAGAACTGGGAGCAAAAACATTTACTCCCATGACTGGCTTTTAAAATGTGGACTCAGGAGCTGGGCAGTGGTGGCGCATGCCTTTAATCCCAGCACTTGGGAGACAGAGGCAGGCGGATTTCTGAGTTCGAGGCCAGCCTGGTCTACAGAGTGAGTTCCAGGATAGCCAGGGCTATACAGAGAAACCCTGTCCCAGAAAAAAACAAAAACAAAAAACAAAATAAAATGTAGACTCAGGGTTGGGGGGGATTAGACCCTGGGGGCTGGGGAGATTTGAACTTGCATCCTCATGCTTGTGAGTGAAGCAATTTACCCTCTGACTATCACTCCAGCCCCACAGCTTTGCTCTTCATTGATTTTGTAAGTTAGTTTCTCACAGGACAGTCTGCCCGCCCTTCTAGTAACACCAGGACCAGCTGGAGTCAAGGGAACAGTATTGAAGTCTTCAGAGCATCCAGTTTAGGGACTTGTCTCTGCTACTTGCTGGCTCCTGAGCCTCATAACCAAGAATATCATTAGGCAGCTGAGAACATTAACAGAGGCAGCAGGTTTGGAACAAGTGATGTCATGTGTGGAAGTGGCACATTCTATATGCTGTTCTTTCAGTCATGTCATCCATGGAAAGAGCCACACCCTTTCAGCATCTTCTATGCATGGACTCAGTCTTGGGCTCATTGTATTATATATGCATAAATGAGACCCGAAGGTGGGGTATCCTAACCTGGGATTTCCTCATCAGTGCCATTGGGCTCAGAGTGCCCGTTCTCCTTAGTGAGGGAAACCAAAAGGCCCTGCCTCATCCTCCAGCACAGGAGTTTGGAGAGGCCACAGTGGACGGGGGAGGGCAGACATGTTGGACCCCAGGTTTGGAACTTTTGAACCTCCACTCTTTTTTTTGTTTGTTTGTTTTTTGGTTTTTTGTTTGTTTGTTTGGTTTGGTTTGGTTTTTGGTTTTGGTTTTTCGAGACAGGTTTCTCTGTGTAGCCCTGGCTGTCCTGGAACTCACTCTGTAGACCAGGCTGGCCTTGAACTCAGAAATCTGCCTGCCTCTGCCTCCCAAGTGCTGGGATTAAAGGTGTGCACCACCACCGCCCAGCTTGAACCTCCACTCTTATTGGTGCCTCTCTTTGACCTCCTGGACTTATCCTGTTCCCCTCCTCCCTCCTCCTTCCTCCCTCCTCCTTCCTCCTTTCTCCTTCCTTTTTCCACACTGTCCTGCCTCTTCACTTTCCCAGTGAGTAGCCATCAGGCAGCAAAGGAAAAGGGGACATATCCATTCTGTGCTCTTGCTGTGCAGAGAGGGCCTCAGGCATTTAGAGTGCGCCACTAATCAAATAAGGACAGGTGACTATACACCAGCATCTTTGGAAGCTGGGAAAGACACTTGCCATCCTCCGAAACAGGACAGGAACTAGGGGAGTGGAAGGAGGTAGCATTTATTTAACCTGGCTGTCACACGCAGCCCCCAGCTCCTTTGACAAGTGAACACAGTGTGAAGGTACAGATAAGCCCCACTGGAGAATTGACAGCAGCGCAGGAGGCCAGCACGCCTCTCTCACTGCCGGGCCTGTGGCTTACAGCTCTATTAAAACAGAAGGAGCAGGGCTGGAGAGATGGTTGGGTGGGTAAGCGAAAGCCAGCGTGAGGACCTAGGTTTGGAACCTCAACATTCAGATAAAAGCTGAGTGTGGTGGTGTGTGCCGGGAGGAAGGAGGAGACACGAGGATCTCTGGGGTTCCCTGAGCCGGTCTAGCTGATGCAGTGAGCTCCAGGTTCAGAAAGAGACCCTGCTTCAAAAAATAAAGTGGAGACGTGATTAAGGAAACAGCCTGACACCTGACACTTGGACCTCTACCCCCAACTCATGCAGCAGAGGGAGGAAAAGAGACAAAGGAGCACCCATCCCTGTGCCTTGTAAGCATGGGAGGAGGGGAGCTATTCACCCCCTGGTGCTAGGGCAAGAAATGGACACCCAGGAGAGACACCTAACTTCATTCCAACAGGGATGGGGAGCTGCATTCCTAGCAGAGACAGATGAGACCCAGGGTGCCTTTCCTGCTACTTTCATTGAAGAAAACGAGGAAGAGTAGAACAGAAGGTAGAAGTTGAGGAAACAGTTCGCTGCGGCAGCAATGGTGGCCCAAGCATGTAAGGTCCACATAGCATGGAAGGATCGCTTCTGGAATGGGAAGCTGGGAAGGGGTGGGCAGTGTACTGGGGCAGGGAGAGTGGACCACAAGGAAGAACAGTGCTTCCAGGGGGACAGCCTCCCTTGCAGAAGGACACACCACACACACACACACACACACACACACACACACACACACACAGAGCCTGGGTTGAAGCCCAAGCCTACAATGGAGTGGTATTTGGGGCAGGGCCTTTGGGAGGTAATTAAAGGTTAGCTGAGGTCATGAGATTGAGACCTTGATGACAGGATTAGTACCCTTATAAGAAGAGACCCCAGAGGCCTAACTTCTCCTCTCCCTGTCCCTGCCCTAGTTCCTTGTTAGTGCACATGGAAAGCCTGTGTCAGTATACTGCAAGGAAGCAGCTGTTTGCAAGGCAGGAAGAGAGCCCTGGCCTGGATCTGGCTAGGCTAAGACCCCCCCGCCCCCATCTAGGGTCCCAGCCTCCAGCATCCCACTGCGATGGTAATTCTAATTGTCAATGTGATTAAGAAGCCTCTAGGCAATAGTGAAGCACACCTCTGGGTGTTTTTGACAGAGATGATTAGGTTGTGAGGGTTCTGACCTAATCAATGGATTGAGCCCTTAATGGATTCAAAATACGATGACATTATTGGGAAGTGAGGAAAGGGCGGGAGGTGGGGCCTAGCCAGAAGAAGTATATCACCGTGGGTGTGTCCTTTGGGTTACAGCTTCTTTAGCCTCTTCCTGTCTTTGCTCTCTCTGTTTCTTCTCTGTTGAATAAGAACAGCTGAGCTCCCGTGCAGCTATTTGCTACCATGATTTCTGCCCAAGCACACAGGGTCAAGCAACCATAGACTAAATCCTATGAGACTGAGAAAAAAAAAAAAAACCCAAAACAAAAAAGCCATGCTTGCTTGCCTGTCGCCATGCTCCTCCCCATGATGGCCATGGATTCTAACCTTCTAAACTGTAACCAAGCCTCCAACTGACTCTTCTGTAGTCGCCTTGTCCTGGCCATGGTGTTTGGTCACTACAGTAGTAAAGTAACTTAGGCAACCCAGCTCAGTGTGGGGGAGGAGAAGAATGGGAACTCTGTTTGCCCTATCCCTCCTCACTGGGTCAGTGCCCAGGGCCAGGGACAAGGGGCTCTAGGTCTTAGCTCTGCTAGACTAGCACCATCTAGGCTAGAACCCAAAGTGTCACAGTCAATGCCTCTCCACCACAGTTGTGGCTCTCTCAGGCATGGGGTGTTGGCCTTCTCTGTCTGAAGAGCTTTGGGAATAATGGTGGAGCAGTTGGGAGGATCAAGAGCTCCCTACCTAAAGGGAGCAGGCAAGGACAAGTCAAGGATAGAGGCTATGCATGTGCATGGCCTGACAGCCTGCCTTGTCTGGGAACAAGGTACCCTTTACATGTATGGCTAGAGGGCCATGGCACCAGGAGATCATGATGGAGAAAGGGGCCTCTTTTTGTCCCTGTGTATTGAGCTGGTGGAGTTGGGAGAATGGGTCTGAGTAACTGAGTAATATCAAGACTCCTATGGACAGAGAGGGGCTTGAGAGTCTCTAGATACCTCTTGGAAGGTGGTCCTTTAGACAACTTTCCTCACTGCTCAAGGCTATGAGAGGGAACTGGAGTGGAAAGGCAGAGAACAACGAGCCAGGAAGGAGCCTCTCAACACCTCCTGTGCTGGAAGAAGGCAGTGTGGTTGGGGCTGAGTGCCTCCAGGACCCAGGACAGCTCCCACAGAGTGGCAAGAGAGATGCTCATTTTGCTTAGGCAAAATCTCGTGCACACATATTCCAGACTGGCCTCGAACTTGATATGTAGTCAAGGATGACCTTGAATTTCTGATCCTCTTGCCTCTACCTCCCAAGCACGTGGAAGATGGGAGGTGCATATTCAATGCCTTCAAAATCTTGCCATGTTGTGCAAGCTGGCCTGGAACTCGCTGCGTGGCTCAGGATGGCCTCAAATACAAGATCCTCCTGCTTCAATGTACCAAGTGCTGAGACTGCATGCGAGAAATATCATCGGAAGAAACAGTCACTTTAAATCTTACACAAATATGGGCTGGTGAGAGGACTCACTGTGGGTAAAGTCTTTGCTATGTAAGCATGAGGAGAGAGTTTGGATCTCCCTAGGATCATATAAAAATCTAGGCATAGCAGTATATTCCCATAACTCCAGTGCATGGTGGGAAAGAGACAGGGGAATGCTGGGGCTCTTACTAGACAGTCTAGCTGAAACAGTCAACTCTGAACTAGTGACCCATGTCTCCAAAAATAATGTAGAGATTGATAAAAGATACCTTCAATGCCAGTGTCTATACATACACACTGGGGCTGTCACACTTGTACATATGTGCAACACACACAGAGGGGGGTTATTTACAGAAATAAGACTGGAAAGATGGCTTAGTAGGTAAAGGGATAGTTGCACAGACATGAAGAGCTGAGTTTAAATACCCAGTACTCACATTTTAATAAAGTCCAGACACGGAAATCCTAGCACAATAGAGGCAGAAATAGGAGGATTCCCTGGAGCTCACTGGCTGGCTAGTCTTGTCAAATTGGCTAACTATTCAATGAGAGGCTCTGCCTCAAAAAATAAAGTGGAGGATAACAGAGGAAGTCACCCAACTTTGATCTTTGGTCTTTATAAGCATGTATGCACACACCTGTACAGACACAAAAACACTTACCCGGGCATACAACATACACAATACAAAAATAAACATATAAGAGAAATAGGAAAAATCAATCTGTTTTTTTATTTTAATATAAATCTAGGCTCATAGCAGAAGCTAGAGGAAGGCACATGCCCTCTGCCTGTCTCTTCCCCAGAGTCAACATGGCACACTTCTACAGCAGCATGCACAGACATGTTATCACGGTTTACAACTGGCTTCAGTACTGCTGTTTTATGTCCTGTGGCATTTGAAAATGTGTAATGTAAGTGTCCACCATTATAATGCCACACAGGACAATTTCATTGCCCTAACAATCCTGCATATTCTGCCTGATCATCCCCACCTCCTTTCTCGCAGCCACCGATAGATCTTTCCACCGTCTCTACCGTTTTGTCTTTTCCAAAATGTCACAGCAAGAGTCATTTGTGTGTAGCCTTCGGATGGGCTTTGTTTACTGGGCAGTATGCTTTGAAGGTCTCTCCACATCCTTTCATGAGTAGATGCTCATTACTTTTGGGCACAAATAATATTCCATTGTCTGTATGTAGCACTGTTTCTCCATTCATCTACTAAAGGACGATCTCAATTTCCTCTGAGTGTTGGCGATTATGAATAGAGACGCCGTATTACTTACTTTTTCCACTGCTGTGACAAAACACCTGATAAGGTTTTTAAGGATGAGATGATTTTGGCTCCCTGTTCATGGAGAGCAGTCATAGTTGGGGAAGTGAGGCAGCTGGTCACAAATGCCATCAGGACAAGAGGTGATGGAACAGTACCATACACATTTAAGATAGGATTTCCCATCTCAATTAACCCAATCAAGATAACCCCACAGGCATTCCCAGAGGTCTGTCTCCTTGCTCATTCTAGACCCTGCTCAAGTTGACAATCTGTGTTAACCATCAGAGGAACATCCCCCATGGGGTTTTGATGAGAAGTTAAGTTTATAAGACATGGGTAGATACCAACAAGTGGGATTGTTGGGTTCCATATTTAGTTTCAGGACTGTCAAACTGTGTTGGAGGTGGTTGAACCATGTAAGGGTCATGGGAGCAATGGATAAGATAATCTGTTGTAAGAAACATGAGAACAGTAAACAAATAGAGATTATAGAGTTCCTGTTGCTCCATGTTCTTGTCAGCTTTTGGTGAAGTCAGCTCTGGACTTTGGCCATTCTCCTAAGTAGGTATCTAATGTCTTCTTTTATTTGGTACACTCCCTCTTGACATATGATTTGGCGTATCTTTAATATATTTATACTTTCTTTCTATGTATCTGTTAAAGTCTTATTGCTTTTTGTTTGCTTTTCAAGTCAGGGTTTCTCTATGTAATTGCCTTGGCTGTCCTAGACTTGCTCTGTAGACCAGGTTTAGATCCCCCATCTATGCTTCACAAGCACTGGGATTAAAAGTGTGTGCCATTGCCCACCTGGTTTTGTTATTTTTTTTTAAATCTAGGTTATCTTGTTATTGTTGAATTTTAAGAGTTCTTAGTATATTCGAGTTATTTATGAAATCTATATTTTGCAGATTTTTTTCCCACTCTGTAACAAATCATCTCATTTGTTGACGCAGTTCTTTGAAGAACCCAAGGTTTTCCTTTTCTCCTGACATTCTTTCTCCTTCTTGTCCTTTTTTCTTTGACAAGATGTTGCTTTGTGGCTCAGGCTGACCTTAAACTTACAATTCCCCTGCCTCAGCACCCTGAGTGCTGGGGTTGTAGACATGTTCCACCATGTTCAGTTAGAAGTTTTAAATTTTAATAAAAGTTAATGCCTTAGTTTAATTTTAATAAAGTTTAGTATCTCAGTTCACCTTCTTCCTACAACATAATACTGTAGAGTGAATGACTTATTATTATTTTAATGATTTATGCATAAAATGATTAAGCAAAGAAGAATGTGTGTTATAAGAAACACATTTTTATTCTTTTTTTATGTGTTCTGTCTGTGAGTAGGAATATGCATACACCATATGCCTCAGCGCTTACAGAGGCTAGAAGAGGTCACTGGACAGACAGCTATGATCTGCCGTGTGGATGCTCTTAATCATTAAAACATCTCTCCAGCCTTGTGACATGCTATTTTTTTTTAAGCTATGCAGCCCTTGTAGGTCTAAATCTACATAGCCCAAGGTGGTCTTGAACTCACAGTAATCCTTGTGTTTCAGTCTGGCACAAGCTGGGACTTCAGTGTGGGCCACTATGCTTAGCTTTAAAGTGGGTATTTGTATGAACAGAGACTAAGAGGCCCAAGGTTAGGGGGCTACATCTGGTCAGGGCTTTCAGCTGCATTGCTGCATGGTGGATGATATCATACGACCACGTGATGAAAGAGAAGGGGGTAGAAAGGAGGAAGGGAAGGAAGGAAGGAGAGAGAGGGAGGGAGGGGAGGAGGGAGAGAGAGGAAGGGAGGGAAGGAGGGAGAGAGAGGGAGAGAGGTGAAGAGGGGGAGGGGAGAGAGAACAAGTGTTCTGGTGACTTTAACCCATTAGATCTATTTCCCTACCATGTTGTCCTCGGGGTTGTAATTCTACCACATGATGAGTCAAACCACAGCATGCAGTTTGCTGACTCTTGGTTTCAAAGAGTACTGCTTTTTCCTGTATTTAAACACACAGTAATCTAGATTTTCTCCTGTGCTATCTTTTCAGGGTTTTATTGTTTTGTGTTTTACATTTAAACTCGGGCATATTTTGAGTTACTATCCATGAAGTCCTGTCTGGGTCTGGCTTTGTTTTTTTGGTTTTTTGTTTGTTTGTTTGTTTGTTTTTGGAGAAATGACTATTTTATTTTATTATTTATTTTTTAACTTTTATTGCATTATGATGAGAAAAGTTACATGATTTCAATTTATCTGAATTTGTTAACATTTTAAAACATATTTTAAGTAAATAAAATTAAATCACATTCTTGTTTCCCTTTTGTACCCCAACTCCTCCCAAAGACCCTCTTCAATACCTACAATATCTTTTTTTGTCATATTCCTTAAAATTTATAAAATATTATAACAACCAAAATAAGTTTATAAAAGTTGTTTGATATAAAACAGCAATCAATTTAACAGTGTTATGTAGATGCTTGTCTACAGCAGTACTGAAAATACATATGTTTTTCTCAATATAAATTTTAAATAACTCCAAACATATTAACTGTATATTTCAAGATAATACATCACTACTAGTATTTTCTTAAATGAACATAAATATATAAAGTCTTTTTGATTGTTTGTTTTGTATTTAGTAGGGTTTAAAATCTTGGCTCTTACTGTGGTACAAGCCCAAAATAGGAACAATTTTTAGACATTGGATTTCATTGTAATAAGGCTGTGTTTCAATGACCCTCATATCACCAAAGGATTTTACCTCCATCATAGTTAAGCTGAGAGTTGACAGTTCTGCTGCGCCAAGGAATGAATTGTAAGCACAATTTCTGGATACAGACTTCCTGCTATGGTCAAAGCTATTTGATGTGAGTGAGTGACTTCATTCTCAGCCCACAGAGAACAGGTTACATTCATTTAAGAAATGGTGTGTGTATTAAGATGGTCTATCCATAGAGTCATTCACCAACTGTTTCAATGAACAATGGTTCTGCTTGGAAGGTGGCACAGACTTTAGGTGTGGGTAAAAATCTGGTTCATTGGCTGTGATAATTTGGAAAAGCATTCATCTCAGAGAAAGAGTAACTTATAAAGTCCTCTTCTTCAAACTTGATACAAGAGCTAGAAATGTCAAGCAAAGCATTCAGTCTCACTCTGTTGTCCTCTTTCCTACAAGCCACCTCCCAAGTTAATTGTCTGTCTCTCTTGGGTATATAAATACTTTTGAAATATATAAGCTGTTCTGAAAACCATAGTATAGTGTAAAAACATGAAATAAACAATACTACTAATAGAGAGGCTGAGATAGGAGAAGCAAGATTTCAAGACCCTTATGTTGTACACAGCAAGACACTGTCACAAACAAGATGAAAGTATATATAGATTGTTCAATATTGGACCTATTTGTCCAATTACCAAATTAAAGAGACCACTGGATGACAATCAACAAATTTCCAATTCTTCATATTTTTGGATTTCAATAGATTAGGATATGTTGGTAATAGTAATTTTCATATTAAGATATTAAGAAAAAGTAATTGGGCTGGAGAGATGGCTCAGCAGTTAAGAACACTGACTGTTCTTCCAGAGGTCCTGAGTTCAAATCCCAGCAACCACATGATGGCTCACAACCATCTGTAATGAGATCTGATGCCCTCTTCTGGTGTCTCTGAAGACAGCTACGGTGTGTTCATATAAATAAAATAAATAAATCTTTAAAAAAAAAAGAAGAAAAGAAAAAGTAATTGTTACTTCCTGTTGTTTTTGTTGTAAGAGGTGGAATTAGGTTTGTGTGGGTTTGTCTTTTCTCGTTTCTTCTAGGGTGTAGTTTTGCTCCTTATGTTGGTATTTTCCATCTATTATCCTTTGTAGGGCTGGATTTGTGCAAAGATATTGTGTAAATTTGGTTTTGTCATGGAATATCTTGTTTTCTCCATCTATGGTAATTGAGAGTTTTGCTGGGTATAGTAGCCTGGGCTGGCATTTGTGTTCTTGTAGGGTCTGTATGACATCTGCCCAGGATCTTCTAGCTTTCATAGTCTCTGGTGAGAAGTCTGGCGTAATTCTGATAGGCCTGCCTTTATATGTTACTTGCCTTTTTTCCCTTACTGCTTTTAAAATTCTTTCTTTGTTTAGTGCATTTGGTGTTTTTATTATTATGTGATGGGAGAAATTTCTTTTCTGGTCCAGTCTATTTGGAGTTCTGTAGGCTTCTTGTATGTTCATGGGCATCTCTTTCTTTAGGTTAGGGAAGTTTTCTTCTATAATTTTGTTGAAGATATTTATTGACCCATTACATTGGGAGTCTTCACTCTCTTCTATACCTATTATCCTTAGGTTCAAATCTCATTGGGTCCTGGATTTCCAGGATGTTTTGGGTTAGGAGCATTTTGCTTTTTGCATTTTCTTTGACTGTTGTGTCAATGCTTTCTATGGTGTCTTCTGCCCCTGAGATTCTCTCTTCTATCTCTTGTATTCTGTTGGTGATGTTTGCATCTATAACTCCTGATTTTTTTCCTAGGTTTTCTATCTCCAGGGTTGTCCCCCTCCCACTTTTTTTTTTTTTTTTGCATTGGATCCCAGTTGAAGACAGGACTATATGCTTCCAGGATCACTGGCTCCTTACTAGATGGCAGTTGCTCACCACTACTGTTGAGTCCTTGATTTCTGAGATCCCTGTCTATCCGGTTGTCTATTCTTCCTCTATTACTACACTGTCAGGATGACATTCTTGAAGTTTACAGACATCAGACTGTTTCTCCGTCAGTGTTGTCCTGGCTGTTCTGGGCCTTTTTTTTACTTAAACTTTAGGATCAGTTTATCAATATACACAAAATAACTGCTTTGGCTTTTGATTGAGGTTGATTATGGGGATAAAATTCTGGTTGTCAGGCTTGGTGGCGTCTTTACCTCCTGGGCCTTCTCCTGGCTCAGGATCCACCAGGTTGGGAAGAATTGACAGCCTTCCTATCAATGATCTTGGGATATCTCTGCAGTCTTTTATTTCTCTGATTTCTTTCATAAGACTTTGATAGTTTTCCTCATATAAATCTTATATATATTTGATAGATTCATATCTAAGTATATTTTTATATATTTGTAAACTCACAAAAATATAATGTGATACTATATGTTATTTATATATAATTATACAAAATATATTTATATCTAGGTATGTTTTTAAGATAAGATCTTATGTAGTTTAGGTTGGCCTTGACCTTGCTATATAGCTCAAGGTAACCTTGAACTCCCGAACCTCCTGCTTCCATCTCCTAAGTACTGTGACCACAGGTGTGCACCTTACTTTTATGCTGTGCTTCGGATCCAACCCATGGTTTAGAGTATGCTAGGCAAGTACTCTGCCAAATGAGCTACATCCTCATCACCTAAATACTTCATTCTCAATGGGTTCTAATATAAATGGTATTGAATTTAATTTCAAATTAAGTTTATTCATCACTGGTAGGGTCAAAAACAAAGATGCAAAGTTTCTAGAAGGAAAGAGCAGATCACCTTACACAAGGAACATGAAGAGACATTGAAATGACTAGCAAGTACTCTCTAGAAACTCTTGGGGAAAAGCTTTCAGCCCTAAATGTTTTTTAACCATAAAGGCAAACAAAAATGTCCCTAATTGCCAAGGCCATACAGAATGACTCTCAGCAATTACTAAAGTAAATCCAGTGGCCAGTGAAATGGTTCAGTGAGCAGGAACTCTTTCTCCTAAGCCTGACAACCTGAGTTAAATCCTAGGAACACATGATGGAAGGAGAGAATCACTCCAGGAAGCTGTCATCTGACCTACCTCCACTCACATGGTGTGGCACATGTGCACACACACACACACACACACACACACACACA
>JADRCD010158491.1:2923-15256 GCA_019843815.1 Montemys delectorum
AAGGAAGGAAGGAAGGAAGGAAGGAAGGAAGGAAGGAAGGAAGGAAGGAAGGAAGGAAAGAAAGAAGGAATGAAACAAGGGAGATAAATTAGACCATATCAGAACTCTGGTATTGAGCTCCTCTACGAATCTGTGTCAGCTCAGGACATAGGAAGATGGCAGATTGATGATAGCCCTCCCTTGCATCTCATTAAGGTAACCAAGCAGTATTTTAAAAACTACTAATAGATTGCTTGGCTTTTTTCAGCATAAGAACTCCTGCCCTTTTGAGGTGAGGTAGCCTGGAAGGGAGACAAGGACAGAGGAATTAGAGGGAAGCTTGTGAGTTTCCTCTTCCAGTCTAGTTGGGACTTTGTTAGTAAAATAAGTTTGAGAGGCCGCAGTTGTCAAAAGAAAGGATGTGCTATGCTACATTAGCTTTGCCCTTTTAACTGGAAGCTAGCCAGGAGGAGGGGATTATGGTTTATATAGCAAAATGCCTGGGAACAGGGATAGAAGTCAAAGGCAATCCATGTGATATCCTGCTAGTGGTGGGAGGGTAAACCAACAGGGAGGGAGGTGGTGGAAAGTCAGACCCTGAGGTCCCTGTGCCTGAGGAGCCATTAGTGCAGAGCTGAATGGCTCCCTGGACAGGCTGAGAATATTGTTTTGGTACAGTGTTCCTTGGCAGCTTAGGCCTAACATGGTTAGGGGGGGTGAAGAGCAGGGCCAAGCAGGAAAAGGAATTCCACGTCATTTCTGTGAGTCCGTGAGTTGAGGAGTATAGGTCCTGAGAAGATGGAGACAGCACACATCATCCTTGAGGAAGGATTGGACTAGGGACATGGGGCAGATGTGGAAAGACCCAGAGCAAGTTAAATGTCAGGGAAACCCAAGAGCAAGGCTCTGGGGCCAGGACAAGTAGAGAAGGAAAAATCATGAAGTCATCAGCTTCTGGAGCCAATAGAAAGCAAGCTCAGCTACCTCCAGCAGTCAACAGACTGACCTCAGTGAAGGTCTGGAATCAAGCTAAAGGTCTCATCTCCATGCGTCCTGAGGTTAGGAGCCATTCTTGCATTACCCAAGTGTGAGAGTTTCAAGAACAACTTCAAATGCCAAGTAATTATCCGAAAGCAGTGATTTAATTTAAACAAAACTAAGTGTGAAGCCATATTGGGCTGAAATTAGTCTGTGGGGAGCTCCCACCCACTAATTGACACTGTCTGAGGAATTGATGTCCCCTCATCTAGTGTCTGTACTAAATCCCTGTGTGGGCTTTGGTGTTCGCTGTATTCTACCTGCCATAGAGTGAGTGGTTCTGTATTTTTTTCTTTAGGCCCGTGTTCTCCGGGCCTTAGTAATCATAATTATGGTTCAATTTGAAGGACAGATTGAATATGTAGGTCACTGAAGTTTATGTCTAGACCCACAGTCCCACTGAATTAAAAGTCTGTAAGAAGGGTCTGGGAATCTACTTTGAATGACCCCTGTGATCCAGCTGGCGAGCAACATTCCATCTCTCAGCTGAGCCTCAGCAAGCTGAGTCTAATCACATGAGCTGTCTATGTTATGCCTTGGGCCTGGCAGGCCAGCACTGGCAGTGTCTGCAGTTACCATAGCAATGTATTCTTGTGCTTCTTCAACTGCATTTCTGCCCAATTGTATCTCTTCTTTCCTGAGTACTTAGGGTCTAGGTGCCATCACTTCCTGATCTTGATCACACCAGACCAAACTAAAACCTATCAATTTGGCTGAAGTTGCTAAGAAAGCCCTCTGTTCTGTGTCAAGCAGAAAAATCAGTACGACTCCATTGGATGGGTATGTCCACACTTGGACACGGCTATGGGATTGGGTGGAAGGGCTAGAGGTACTGGGAAGGAAAAGCTAATTACCCCACTTCTGGCAAGCAAGAGTTGTCCTTTCTCTACCCAGCTGTGAATAAGGACATGTATATCCATATCTTTCTGGCTATTAATCTTCTAGGGGAAGCCACAGTTCACCCAGAAAATATGTCAATCACTAGTCCAAACAGAGTGAACCTATGTTCACCTTCAATCTGGATCCTGGAGTAACTATCAGCACAGGAGGTAGAACAGTGGTGGCTTCCAGTAAAGACGGACTACGGCAGCCCCAAGTGCACGGTTCAGAGAAAGTCCCAGACTGAACAATTGGAGGCATACTGGTTACAGGGTAATCCAGGCAAGCCAAGGAGGATGGTGCAGCACTGACCTATATATAGCAGGGCCTCTACATACAGACTGTGGAAATGGAAAGCAGAGGATGCTTCCCCGTCCTCTCACAGCAGCAGCTTTTAGGCTACACAAGGAACAGTCTGTGCTCAGTGGAGGCCTGCAAGATACCAGGAACAAACCACACTGCCCTGTCCCCCGAGGACCAGTGTTCTGGAGATGAACTGTTGAGCTCAATTATTGGATCATGTATGGTGATTATATTAAAACCTTTTTGCATTTTATTTTTTAATCATTTTTCAAGAAAGACTTGAGGCAAATCTGAGGTAGGAAATTCCAGGGGGTGGGGGCTTGCTTTAAGGCCAGACAGGATGGTGGAAACTAAAGCTTAGCACCAAGATGGATGGATACACTAGGAGCCTGAGGAGAAAGGGATTGGAGTGGTCTTGAGGCTACAGACAAATATGCTATCAGGAGGCAATTCTACTGGACCTGGGAGAAAGTAAAATGGACACAGATAGCAAGAGTGGAGATGAAATATGAACCCCCCCCCACCAGAGTAAACAAGGAAGAATCTCTCTGTATCTCAATATGTTCTAGTTTTGATATATACTAGTTGGGAACACTACCCACCAAGATAGAAAAATACTAGGTGATGGTGGGAAAAATCTCCTTCGGAGCCAGTATGCTCAGAGATAGCACATAAAGGTCACAAAAGACTAAGAGCTACACGTCAGAGCTGGGAGCTCAAGCGTCAAGCCCAGGAAGGAACGGAACCAGGGTCCATGACTTTGCTCCAGACTTTAAATTCTTCCATGTATAATTAGCAAAGGTGGTGAGGTAATTGTGCCCCACAGATGCAACCCGTGACCCACGTTCGGATTGGGTAAGAAGGCACTCAGCCAGAGAAGCCCCTTTCTTCCAGAACAAGCTTTCCTCTGACACCCTGTCTTGCTCCAGTGGCTTCATTCTTCCTCAGCCCCATCTCTGCCAAGCCTAGACTTGTGACATTCAAATAAATCCAAAGGTCCCGCTGGAGGTCATTGTAGCTCCATCAGCAGGATGGAGACAGTATGGCAGCTCAGCTCTTAACTTAGTTAGGCAGGCTGCCCTTTCATCACACCAACGCATTCTTCTATCCTATGCTTCTGGAGTTCTAGTGTGGTGATCATTTTGTTTATGATTAGCAGGGAATGCTCTGAGAAACAGGACAATGAGCCAGGCTAGATGATGGTAGTGCCAATATTGCCTCTTCCCTCCAAAGAAGGACGGGGCATGGGGGGAGGCCAAGGGATTGGAACATCATGCACAGAGCAGCTAATCATGGTGACACAGAGTCATGTGGAGGACTATGGGAATCCATGCATTCTACCTAAGCCAGAGAGCATTAAGCAGGGAAGAGACCTGCGCCGGCCATCTAGGCCACTATGGACAGCACAGACAGAACTCTATCCCAAAGGAAGGGAGGCAGACAAACTGGCCACACCTAAGCTGTACTGGAGGGCTTTTGGAGAAACACAATAGTGGTTTTTTTTTTTTTTTTTTTTTTTTAAATAAGGAACTTGTAAAGCTGGTGATGTTAACAATGTGGTGAGAATAAGTTCATGTTGAGCCTTCCCAAGACCTAACCTATCTGAATTTTCATTTCCTCCAAAGTCTGATAACATAGATTTCTAAGGCCCATGACAACGAGACCCTGGTCTCTACTTCACCTTGTTCTCTCAATGCTGTTTGAACTCAGTGGTAAAATCGCAGCAGACAACAGTAAGTCTGTCCAACAAAATACTTCCCCTTTTAGTGGTTCCAGTGGGGCCTCTGAATTTGTTTCGAGGTCACGAGTCCAGGCATGCCAGAGGGGAGGCTGAGGGAGAATGTAGCCACTGGTGCGAGACATATCACCAGAGGACAGTCTCTGTTCGGGAAGAAAGGGGCATCTCTGGGTGAGTGATTACCCTCATGCCCATTCAGAACAGAGCCACTGGTTGACTCTGTGGGACACAGTTACATCACCACCTTTGCTACACAGCAAAGAATTTTAAGCCTGGAGCAAACTCATGGAAGGGCACGCAAATAAGGAAGGTAGAAAAAGAACATTCAGCAGGTTACTGGAAGTCAGCGTGTTTCAGGATGAGAAGGGCTTTAAGGGAAAGAGACAGCTATACAGGCTTTCTGTGGTCATCTCGAGAAAGCAGCTCCATGTGGGAAGAGCAGAGCTTGCGGGGGGCCTGATCAAACAAGATTCCCACTGCTCCCCCACCATCTTTGTCAGTGTAAAACTTTCACTGTGTTTGATGAAGCAGTCCAGAGGGACATTTAAAATATCTAACAAATAAAATGGCAATGTCTGAACAGTTTGCAGGTAGCTGAGATTGCCTTCTTAGATCCTATGCAATTCCTCTATGTCTTACCCTGCTCAGGGAGGCCATTGGTTCTAGCAAAAGACAGCAGGAAGATCCAAAACTAGATGGCAGAGACGGGAGCTGAGAAGTCAGCTTCAAGTCCCTTTTGGTTATCTCCCATCACCTTGCTTAAGACACAGCGTGATCCAGAAAGCAATTGGAATAGAGCACTTGGCAACATGCTTGAAGCAGAAGTATTCTCTTTATTATTTGCATGATTATAATTTCTGAAAGGAACACAACACCGAGGCAAGGTCAAGGTCAGCACATACTATGCTCTCCTGTCGTGGTATAGAACACGCCATGCTCCCCTGTAGAGGTATAGGACACACACTATGCCCTCCTATAGTATGTGTTAAGTACTGTGAAGTTAAGACCTGTAGTTCATGGGAATGCTAGCACCTGAACTCAGGTAGTTTGTGCACCCAGAACTCATTATGCTTCAGCACCTTACTTAAGCAAGTTAGTTTGTGGTTTTATGGCAAAACATCTTTCTATAGCCAACATTTATCTAACTATAAACAAAACAATTTTGATAAATATTTTTACTACATAACATTTTACCCATAACAGGTTATATAAAGTGAAGAAAGAAATAGAATAGAAAAAAAAACAAGTTTAATTAGAAAAGAGAGAAGAGACTATGCATATTAAATATATGAATATGATTAAAAGGTAGGCCTTATGGCTGATACCCACTTATCAGTGAGTATGTACCATGTTTGTCTTTCCGGGTCTGGGTTACCTCACTCAGGGTGGTCTTTTCTACTTCCATCCATTTACCTGCAGATTTCATGCTATCATTGTTTTGAATTGCTGAGTAGTATCCCATTCTGTAAATGAACAACATTTTTAAAGAAAAAAGATAAAGTCCATTCTTCAGCTGAGGGACATCTGGGTTGTTTCCAGCTTCTGGCTATTATAAATAAAGCTGCTATGAGCATAGTGGAGCACATGTCCTTGTGGCATGGTGGGACATCTTTTGGGTATATGCCCAGGTGTGGTATAGCTGGGTCTTGAGGTAGAACTATTTCCAATTTTCTGAGAAACTTCCAAATTGATTTCCAAAGAAGATGTACAAGTTTGCACTGGGAGGCCTCCCCTTCTCTGAGGAGAAAGGGATCAGGGATAGAGAGAGGTAAGGTGAGAGGGAGGGCCTAAGAGGAGAGGAGGGAGAGGAAGCTGCGATTGGGGTGTAAAGTAAATAAATTAATCAATTAATGAAAAAGGGTAGGCTTTATTGCTTAATTATCTTTCCTTCCAAGTTCATAATATATACTTTTTTCTTAATATATGCTTAATATTTAAGTGTGTTTGGTCCAAAATAAATTGTCAGACAGTTTTTTTCCCTCTCTCCTTCCTCTCCAACCATTTCCTCCCTTCCTTCTTCCCTTTCTTCTCTCATTTCTTTTTAAGACAGTTTCCTATATCCTAGACTGGTCTCAAACTATGTAGGCAAGAGTGACTGTGAAGTTCTGATCATACTATCTCTACTTCCTGAGAAGTGGGATTATGAATATGCACCATTATGCTGTTTACAGGCAACCTTGGGAATCCCATGACAGACAAATCATGTTACCGCCCCCCCTCCCCCTGTCCCCTCCTGCAGTGCTAGGTTAAGACAATGAACAAATGTCCCATGGAGCTGTCACTCACCTGTGACTGTTAATCTTGGTTTTCAACTTGATATACACAGGGAAAGGATTCTTAAGGGAAGACTTGCCTCCATCAGACTACCCTGTGGGCAAGTCTGAGGGGGCACTGTCTACTAATTGATGCAGGAGGGAGCAGCCAACTGTGTGCAGTGTCATACCCAGGTAGGTAGGCCTGAGTGGTAGAGGGAAGACAGTTGAGTGTGAACCTGGGACCAAGCCAGTGAGCAGCATTCTTACGTGTTCTCTCCTTCAGTTCATGTCCTGACTTCTCAAAGTGATGGGTTGTATATAACCTGTTAGCCAAATAAATTCTTCTCTCTCGGAGTTGCTTAGCAACAGGAACCAAATTAGGATATCACCTAGGCTTCCTTACCAGTCTTGTTCAGTGGCAATTACCATTGTCAGAACTGGATTTTTGTTTGTTTTGTTTTGTCCTTATTGAGGTTGGGGGTTTCGGAGGTAGCTTGACCCTGTACCCTACTTGCTTATCTTGAAGCAAAATGGTAAGGAAAAAGCATGGTAGCGAAACCTTCTTGCCTCAAGATAGCCCAGTGAGCAGATATGGGCTCAGGAAGTGTTGAGGGGCCAGTTCCAACAAGAACCTACCTCCCAACTAGCCCATTCCTCTATACCCCGTCAATAAATCAAACCATTGAAAAAGTTGAAACCTTTGTGATCTAGTCACAACCCAGAAGCCTGTCATCTGGCAGCCAAGCCTTTAAACACATGTGTCATTTTAGAATCAAACTGTAGCACAGCCCAATGTCCAACACCTCAGAGGAGGAAGGGCCAGAGCTAGATATGAATCAAGTGAAACAAAGAGCAAGAGAAAGAATCCTTGGGTTAAGCCTTTCCCTACTATGGTGAGATCAGACATGCTCTCCTTGGCAAAGAGAGTATTCATTTTAGGGGGGAAATGGCTACACAGTGGAGGGTAAGCACACTAGAGAGGAATTCTAGTATGGTCATTTACATCACTCTTCCCCCGGAAGCTTTCTGTAGAGGACAGAGTTGCTTCACAGATGAGAAATAAAGAAAGGCTTACACAGGGGAGGGGGTGAGATAATTAGGTGAGAACACATCCTTATACATTTTATTCTCAAAATATGGAGCATGAATAATTAAGGGATGGAATGTGAGTAAATACAGACATTATAGGCTCCTTTGAAAATTAGATTCCTACTGTTTGAAGTCATTTTAATAATCTTGTGGTTTATTCTATAATGTATTTTTCCAGTTGCTTTCAAAGGCCCCAAGGCACAAATGCAATCCAATCATTCAGCAAAGTTCTCTGAACAATGGAGAATAGTAATAAAATAGAAACTGGCTGAATCTCGCTATAAGCCACATTGAGGTAATTCTTTGCCCTTCTATGGCATTTGCCTTGAAGAGACTGGCCTCTGGGTGAGGATTAATTAAATCCCACAACTGCAAGGAGGGGCGAAATTCCAGATGAATACAATTAAACCTGTTATAAGCGCCTCTTGATTCAGAGTTGGGTTCTACCTGGGTCAGGTTATGCCTTTGCATGCATGAGAGTGTAGGACATGCCTCTCCCTCTGTAACCCTGAATGCTTCTAACACAAGGCTCTCCTCTGCCCATGCAACTGAGTATTTGACTCTCTCCCATGATGCCCGTTGGTTCTCCAGTAGCAGGTGAGGTCTATGGAATACTACATGAAAAGTGTTACAGAATTTGACAAAATGATACTGTTTCCAAACCCAACTGGGTTTCATTTTTTTCCATCCGTCTTCGATCAAAGAATTGAAAAAAAAAGTTCCCTGTGCCGTGGGAACAACAAAATGAAGAGAGTGGCTTTTCTGCCTTCAGTACAGGATTTTACTTCATTGAAGACTTTATTTGTTTATAGATGAAATTACTCTTTAAGTGTGTTTTGAGGTCTGCTTGACATATGTTCTTAAGGAACTGGACTGAGAGCTCAAAGCAGGAAGTGGTCAAATATCCGTCACATGCTATTATCAGGGCTTTGAGCCACAATGATTCTCTTTTGCACTTTCAATGGAATACAGCTTGGGAAGGGAGCCCTATGGCCTTCCATTCCTCCAGCAATCATGTCTCCTGTGTTCTCAACCAACTTAAATCTGACCCCCCACCCCAGCGCACCCCTCGGCTTCTGTGAATATCATAAACCGGGTGCAGAACTTGTGCTTCTCAACTTTATGGTGACATCTAAAAACTTCCCTACACTCTTTACCCACCTGGGATGGGTATAATGTATAGCTTAAATAAAAAACATAGTAATGTGCAAACAAAAATCAAATTGAATGTATCAATTGTTTTAACCTGGCTTCAAACAAACTTAGATTGGGCCAAATGAATATGAAGAGATTTATTTTTCCTCCACGTGAATTTATTTGTGTGTGTGTGTGTGTGTGTGTGCGCGCGCGTGTGTACGCACATGTCCTCAGGCATGGAGTGTGGAGGTCAGAGGACAATGTGCAAGTGGTGGCTCTTTCCTTCCACTATGTGGGTCCTGGGGATCAAACTCAAGTCATCAGGCCTGGTGGCAAGTGCCTTTACTTGCTGAGCTATCTTACCACCACACACAGAGATTTAGAGAGGAGTGATCTGCAAAGGTTTCAGGGAAGCCAGAAACATCAGGGGATGTTTTCAATGTGAAAATCAGAAGGAGTGGAGATGCTAGCTACCCAAGGGCAGGAAAAGCTCCTCAGAATGACATAAGCCCACAAAGAAGACCCGTGAGCATGCGGCTGTTCGCTTCACTGAAGAAGGCATAATAAGTCCAAAGTTTGAGCTTTACTCGAAGATTCTCCAGAAAGCTGAAGAGCAAACTCATCCTTGTAAGAACTGATTCCATTGCCTTCAGAGTCACATATTACATACAGACCCTTAGTCAGCCCCTTTGGTTTGATTGATAACAGCAGATAGGATTTCTACATCAGCAATCTCTAGAGACCAGTGTATTGATAGTTGCTATATTCCTCACAGGAGGAAGGAGCCATAAAAGTGACATTGTAAGAGTTGTTACTGAGCAAGAAGCCACTACAGATGTGGAAGATACGCACAGGTTGCTCTGCCAGCAAAAACACAGCAGGTCAGAAAAAGTTCAGGTGTGACATTCCAAGGTTAGGATGACAAGGAGCCATGTGCTACTGTACAACTGCAGTACCTGCCTCTGGAGGTGCCAGCAGTTCCAAAACTAGGGCCAGCCCACGACCTCAGGTAGATGAAAACAGTCTTCACCATTGTATTCACAAAACCCAGCAAGAACCAAAGATCATGGTGGGGATGAGGTCAGCTAAAGTCTAAATGGAACTAGAATTTCTTGAGATTTGCTATCGATAACATCACTATCCCGCTGCTCACAGAGTTCTGAGCCACTGGAGCAGAAAGCCGTAGTGGTATCCCAGGAAGCCTCTTTTCCCAGGATCTGCTCCACTGAGCATCCTTCTCTCATGACAAGTTGCCTGTGCTGTTTTGGGGCTTTTCCAGAGAGCTTCATCTCATATATCTTTGCTTATGTCTTAGGCCATAAAAATGCTGGTTTGCATTTACTAACAGTAAATTCATGTGTGTGTTCTCCTGGGTCATTTTCACCCGGACAAAAACCAGAACAACACCAATAAATTAATTAAATTTTTCATTAACCCCCAAGAGTACTTTCCAGTTTTACACTTTGCAGGAAATTGTTAGTTTTATTGTGGCATGTTGGCTTGCGGGTAGCTGAGGTTGCCTTCTTAGATCCTATGCAATTCCTCTACCTCTTACCCTGCTCTGGTAGGTCATTGATTCCATCAAATGAGAACAGAAAGATCAAAAACTAGATGACAGAGAAGGGAGCCGAGAAGTCAGCTTCAAGTCCCTTTTGGTTATCTCCTATCACCTTCTTGCTTCAGACACAGCTTGGAAAGGAGTACCAAGAGCTGAGTTTTCTCTAGGAATATCTCTTCCTCCAACTGTATCCATCCATCCGTCTGTCTATCCATCCATCCATCCATCCATCCATCCATCCATCCATCCATATTCACATACATACATACATACATACATACATACATCACATACATATGTGTATATATTATATATAATGATATGTAATTATAATGCATTTTCCTTTTTTCAAATTAATATTTTTTATTTACTTTACATCTTGATTGCATCTTCCCCCCTCCTCACCTCCCATCCTTCAGTTCTCCCTTTCTCCTCAGAAAAGGGGAGTCCTCCCATGGATATCAACCCACTTTGGCATATCAACTTGCAGTAGGACAAAGTGAATCTTCTCTTATTGTGGCTAGGCAAGGCTGCTCAGTTAGGAAAGGGATTCAAAGGCAGGCAACAGAGTCAAATACAATGCCTGCTCCTGCTGTTAGGAGTCCCGCATGCAGACTGAGCTGCCCACAGTACATATGTGCTGTGGACATAGGTCCATCCCGTGCATGCTCCTTGATTGGCCATTCGGTTTCTGTGAGCCCCTGTGGACCCAGGTTAGTTGTATGTAGGTTTTCTTGTGATCCTCTTGACCTCTCTGGCTCCTCCAATTCTTCTTCCCCCTCTTGCACAGGATTCCCCAAGCTCCTCCTAATGTTTGGCTGTGTGTCTTTGCATCTGTTTCCATCAGTTGCTAGGGGAACCACACAGATGACAGTTATACTAGGCTGCTGTCTGAAAGCAGAGCTGAATATCATTAATAGTGTCTATTAATAGTATTAATAGATAAATTAATATTTATCTCTGTACATCTTGTAGGCAGGGCAAATTGCAGGTCTCAGGTGTTGTGGCTGGATTGGTGTCCACCCTCTCTATTCTAGTCTTTTCTGGTTATAGGAGGTGGCCATTTCAGGCTCCCTATATCCCCTATTGCTAGGAGTCTTAGCTAGGGTCACCCTGATAGATTCCTGGGAGTTTCCATTGTTCAAGGTTTCTAACTTGTGCCAGAGATTCCCCCTTCCCCTGCACTGATTCTAGTCAGATTTAAAAGAAAGGGAGATTACACAACTCTCTTCATTTTCTAAAACAATAAGTCAAAACTAAGCAGATAAATGGTTCCCTTTAAAAGACAGTGCTTAAAGAAAAACAAAAACAAACAAACAAAAGCCCCCATGGATCTTCTTTGAAAGTTGGTTTCAAAGGCACGCTGCTTTATCTAAGCTACAGACCAACACAATTTGAATGCTCATTTCTACAGTGTATGGTGCTGTCCGAAGTAAAACCGCTTACATTAATAGATGTAGAACTTACCTGTAGTGTGGTGGATGGAGAGAGGGAAGGAAGGAAGAGGGAGACAGAGGAAGAGAAAGAGAGAGAGAGAGAGAGAGAGAGAGAGAGAGAGAGAGAGAGAGAGAGAGAGAACCAATCCCCTTCTCTTGGACAATGTTAGTACATCTCTGAAGATACAGAAATGAATAAACCCAACAAATATTAATATACCTTATGCATGAGATGATTTTAGAACAAAGAAAAAGTGAACCATGCAAATTCATTGTTGCCTCTTGCTTATTCTTTCATTTGCATGGAAAGTAATTAAGATGACACCAAGAAAAACTGCTTCCACTGTTCACCAGTAAACTTGCCATCAAGTTCTTCCCATGTAAAGCCACTGCTACTCACACTCCTTGAAGTTCTCTGTTGCTTAGCTTCCCCCACCCAACGTCCCCCCAGCTCCCCGCAGCAGCCATCCACTGGGTAATGTTGAGCGTCTCTGGTGAGTCAGCTCAGCAAAACTTCTGGGTGGCAGGTTTCTCACAGGCAGACCTGACAGCCGTTCGCGACTCATTCCCACCCATCAGTCTGACAGGCAGCACAGAGCTATCTAGTCAGTATCTGTAGGAGTGCTTCTCTGGACCCAAGCACACCAGTCAGACCAATATTAAGGAAAAGAACACATGTTGTTTTGCTAACACAGTCTAGCAGGATAACATGTGTGTTATCCTGCACACATGTGCACACTCTTGCCAAATAAAAAAAAGAAGCACTCCAGGGCTCCCATTGTGCTCTAGAAGATCTTAACCCTGATGGCTTATGTGCAACATCCTCCCTCTCTCTCCTCCCTTTCCTTCTTCCCTCTCTCCCTTCTTTCTCTCTCTACCTGCCATACACACACACACACACACACACACACACACACACAC
>JADRCD010158493.1:4412-17065 GCA_019843815.1 Montemys delectorum
AGAAAGAAAGAAAGAAAGAAAGAAAGAAAGAAAGAAAGAAAGAAAGAGGGGGAGAGAGAATAAGAGAAAGAAAGAAGGAAGAAAAAGAAGAGAGAAAGAGAAAGGAAGAAAACATATTTTGATGTGAAAAAAATATTTTGATCTGGAATATAGTGTTTTAATGTTAAGCATAAGATGGTGTTATAGCCAAAGTATGCAATCACCTGAATAAGCCAGAACCATCAGTATCATTTATTTTGTGAGAGTAAGACACCACACACAGCAATCCTTTGGTAGGTGAGTTGTGAGGACGTACAGAGTACTAAGCAAAATTGTCTAGATAATTAGGATAGAGGGTTCCTGGGCAGAGGCAGTTACAACATGAATTGAATATGGTTTTATGTAAATACCAGGCCTTGATAGATGTATAGTACGATGGTTTATGGGCAGTAGAAGAAACCCTGAAGTAATGAATAAGGATTGAATGAAGTCCTTAGGAAGCATGTACTTAACGTGAGTATAGCCACGTGTGTCAAGGATGCCAATGCCTCAGACTCGTGTAAATGACAAAGCCTTACCAGGGTCAGGCTCAGGAAAATGGCAAGCCCACTTCCTGTTCCTATGTAGATATACAGTGTGTGCAGGAAATGTCAAATGAGGCTTTTCCTCTTGTATGCTTTCAGCCACAGACTCTTCCCCTACAGAGATTCCCCTATACAATTAGCTAACCCTGCCTGTTCAGCTGTATACAATAATGCCACTTGCTAGATTCAGATGTACAAAATAAACAAATGGAGTTTCCAAGATGCTGCTGATGCCTCTTTACCAGAACCCAGGGCCAACTTTATCCCAGCTTTTCTCCACATGTGTCTATGTGTCTGTCCTCTCTCCTTTCCCTCACTACTCCAGTCAGGACGACCCCCAAAGGCACCGAGGTCACTGCAATAGCAGTGGTTTTCCATTTGATACATCCAAAAAGAATGAACCACAATTGAGGAGTTGCTACTAACAGAGTGTCCTGTGGGTGTGGCAGGCAGTGTCTTAATTGATAATTGCTATAGAATAGCACAGCTGACTTTGGGCAGTGCCACTCTGGACAGGTGGGTCTGAGAAACATAGTCAAGAAAGCCAGGGGAAGAGAGCCAGTAAGCGTTATTCCTCCATGGTCTCTGCCTCAGTTCACGACTCTTTGTTCCTGTTTAATCATTGCTCGGACTTCCCTCAGTGTTGGATTATAAAGTAGTAGTTGTAAATTGAGATGAAGCCTTTCCTTCCCAAGGTTACTGGAGAAGTAACGAAACAACCGAAACCAAACTAATACATAAGAAATAGCTCATGAAGCCCCACGAAAGTATGGGTTATTTCTTTTTTGAAAGTACAGTTATTTTTATTTCTAAAAGTAAAGTCATTTTTATTTTTCCACTGACTCATTACACAATTACTTGCTCATTGTTGCCTATGTTTGACTTGTTCCCCAGTAGGTAATACATTTCTTTCTCCCTGTCTCTACTACAGAGTTTCACTATCAGCTGAGAAACACGTTCCATTATCTGCTAATGCCAAAGTCATTAGCTTGGTAATTACAATGCAAGACAAAAAGATGTAGCACACTTTCCCACACTCCTAACTCACAGTTGGCCCACGCACATATCTGTTGAACATTCACAGTTCGTGTTAGGAAGTGTTGCTTAGCCTAGTAATAAACAGGAATGTAATGGTTTCATGATCAAGAGAGGGGTGAATCATTCCCTGAGCAGTTTGTGTTATTTATGTTCTCCAAATGTATACAAAACAGATTCACAAAAACGATTATGACAAACTGAACTAACCTATAATTAGAGAATGAGCCACAAAGAAACTTTGAGATCATCACATCTAGTCTCGTCATCTCAAGGACTAGCAAGACTCACCTGCAGGAGACTGAGCAAGCTCCTGAGGGGTTTTTGAGTTGGCAGGTTTTCCTGAAAAGCTCTTTGGATGAGTTTGTGAGTGAAGAAACTGTAGTCTGTGGATGGTGTCACAGATCCCAGAAGTCAGTCCTAATTGGTTATGAAAGGTGCAGTTTGCTTCCAAAGAAGCAAAATATATGACGTCACATAACACAGACTCCCACCAATGTGCTGAAGCTTCAGTTACCTGAAGCGAAGATTGGCATTCACAGCAATGCGGAGACTTGACCAGAGACTTCTGGGTACTATTTTTTTCCACCTTAATCCCACTCACTTCTATCAGCTTCCAAATTTTTTGCTGCAGTTAGGTCATCTCCTTCTTCCACTTCTTGCCACATTTAAATCTCCAAGTGCCTTTTTTTTTTCTCCTCTGTAGTTCTGACTTCTTGCTGCACAGTACCACAGTGTTCCAGACAATTGTTTTAACTACCCTATGAAATTCCTTTTATCTATTTGCCCTACTGAAACCTATGGCAGAACCACTTCCTTGTACTCTCCTTCCTACCTCCCACTCTCCTGCTCAATGAATCAATCAAACTCGGGCTACTCTTGACTTAGCCTGAACTTCTGTCTTCCTGCCAACAAGAGCTGTGATCTGGTCTTCATGTCTGTAACTGCTGCATTGCTTCCTGCCTTTAAAATCTGTAATTAAATAATTGAGTCTCAAACAATCCCTTAGCCTGCTTCAAGTTCAGATGACCTCCTAATGGCCACCTGCACTTTCCATCTCAACTATAAAACTGATAATGTCACTGCAGCATATACATCATATCACTGCAATGATAAAGTCAAAATGTCTTCCAGTATGCAATACTTTGACATTGTAGATTACATGTTTCTGTATATTGACAGTGATTTAATTCAGATGAGCTTATTCTACTCATTTTTATAATAACAAATACAATATAAACAGTCTAAATACACTGTCCTGGTTAGGTTTTTTTCTGTGTTTGTTTGTTTGTTTGTTTGTTTTATCAACTTGATACAAGCTAGATTTATCTGGGAAGAGGGAACTTTAACTGAGAAAGGCTTCCTTCAGATTGAGCTGTTGGGAAGTCTGTGAGACATTTTCTTGATTAATAATTGATGTGGGAATGCCCAGTCTTCTTGGGGTGATGCCACTCCTGGGCATGTGGTCATTGGAAGTATAAGAATGTTAATTGACCCAAGCCTAGGAAACGAGCCAATAAAGAGCATTCCTCTGTAATCTCTGCTTCCTTTCCTACCTCCAGGTTCCCGGTAGAGTTCCTGCCTTGATTTATCTAAATGATTATCTGGGATTGGAACATGTGAGGCAGATAAACCCTGTCTTATCCAGGTTGCTTTTGGTCATGGTATTTATCACAGCTCTAAAAACCAAACTAAGACACATACCAATCAAAAGACAAATTTTCTGTTTAGATTTTTTACATTTTGAAGGCATAACTACTTGTTTTCTATAAGAAACTCAGTTTAGTCTGAGGCTCAGCTCATAAAAGTGTTGTTTTGAAAGTCTGATGGCTTGAGTTCATTCCTAGCAACCCAAGCAAAAACTTTGGTGTAGTGGCACCCACCCCTATTTCCAGCACTTGTATGGTGAGATGGAATACAGAGACAAGAGAATAAGCATGAGTGTGCTGTGCAGGTGGAGAAATATAAAGAGATTCTACTTCAACCAGGCAGAAGATGAGAAACACCTCCTAAAAGTTGTCTTCTGGTATTCATGTGTGACCTACATCCTATATATGCACATTTGCATGTTCATACACACACATACCTGAGCACGCGCACACACACACACACACACACACACACACACACACTTGCATGCACGCACACACACACTCACAGGCTGGGAGTAAGGGAAAGTGGGAGGGAAGGAGAGAATGAGAGTGGGAGGGAGGGAGACTCAATTTAAGAATAAAACAATAGGTTAAAATGCAAGAAGTAAAAACATACACTACAACAGCATTATGAAAATAGATGAATAAAACTAAATGCCTCCTACATCTCTTTTCTCTTTATCTTTGCTATCTCAGTGAACGGTTCCTTGTTCATTCAGGCTCCTGTTCCCTTCTAGGATAATTTGTCTTTCTTCCTCCCCATTGTATATTCACCTTCTTGACTCTACCTTTTCCAAATTCCCCATTCCTTTAACCTCCTAAGTATTTTTTCATTCTTCCCATCTCCAATGGTGTTGTATAGTTACTCCAGCATTATGTTTCACCAAAAAACTGCAATTTTCTCTTGTTCTTCTCATCATTAGAATGGCCTTTCTCTGGACATTCATGTTACCACCAGAATAAAAAATCTGGACACAAATGTGGTCATATGAATCTCCTGTTTCAAATATACTACTGCTACCTCTACTTGTGTAGGGGCTTCTTTGTGATGCTTGTAGTCTTTCCTTGAACCAGATAAAGAGAATTTTAAATGCGTGAGAAAAATGACACTCCATGTTTAAAAAGTACATTGGCAGAAATACTCAAAGGTTGCTGCTACTCAGATATTCCTCCCATGTTTCTAGAAGAGTGAGGTGAAATGACAACATACAACTCTTTCTAGAACAGTGGTTCTTGGACCTTTGGGCCATGACTCTAAAAAGACCATCAGAAAACACAGACATTTACGTTACAATTCATAACAGTAGCAACGGTGCAATTATTAAGTACCAATGAAAATGATTTTGTGGTTAGGCCTCACTACAACATAGGTAACTATATTAAAGGGTCAGAGCAGTAGGACGGTTGAGAGCCACTGTTCTTGAAGGGCTTCACTGAGGCAAAATTGGCTCTGTAATAATCCTGACATTTTTCTGAACTTCATAAACATTCTGGGTTTTTTGTTGTTGTTGATGTTATTGTTGTTGTTTGGTTGATTGGTTCGCTGATTTCATTTTCTTTCCCTACGTTTTCATTGGAGAAGAAACTCTAAAACCAGACCTAAAGCAAACCTGTATTTTCAATGTTCATAATTCTCTGTGTACTCACAAAAAGAGTAACACTTTGACTTTCTGTGCAAAAGCTAACAATGAAGGATGTCGTGTCACTGTCTACCTCTTTAGTGATATAACATATTCATCTTGATCTATTAAAAATATACAGTGGGGCTAGAAAGTTGGGTCATCAGTCAGGAGCGCTGGATGTTATTTCTGATTGCCCAAGTGTGATTCCCAATACCTACATGACTTCTTACAAGTATCCGTATCTCCAGGTCCATGGCATCCAGCGTCTTTTTCTGGCCTGTGTGGGCACCAGGCCTATTGTGGTATATTTATATACATGCAGATCAAACATCCATACACGTAAGTTTTTTTTTTTTCAGAAGAACAATGGGTTCCTTGGTTGGAACTGCAAACACATGATCTGGAAAGCTACCATGTGCCACGAAACCTGGTTATTGTGATTGATGTATTGGAATGTCAAAAACAAACACCCGCCTGTTAGTTTTCAAGTTCTGTGGAGCTGAAGCAGAGGCATTTATCAAAGACAAATGTGGGATCAAACCAGAATGTGTGCCCAAGACAATGTCCTTTCTGCTACAGTGGCATTGGGATACTACAGTCCCCATGGTGGCTTTTCCTTCACCACTGCATACTGGAATGGAACAGACCGCCGCTTACTGCAAATCTCTTGGAAAGCTTTGTAAGACTGATCTTGGAAAAAAAAAATGTACTTTTCCAGTAACCTATGGATTCAGAATGGCAAATGTAATCTAATGGATATTTTTTTTAAAAAACAGCAAAATTTGCTATGATTTTCTTTTCTTTTTTAAACAGTAGCTGTATTAGTTACTTTCCCAATGCTGTGACTGAACACACCCAAAAAAAGACAATCTAGGAAAGAGCGGGTTTAGTTTGACTTCGAGTTCCAGAGTGCATACTCTGTCTGGGCAAATGAAACATGACAACAGCAACTTGAGGCCAGCCTGGCAGTCACGAAGCAGAGGAGAGATTTGTCTGAAATGGAGCAGGCTCTAAATCCTCATAGTTTAGTGGTATACCTCCTCCAGCAAGACTTCACCACCTATAGATTCCACAGGGCCTCTAACTGGGTTCCAACCAAGTGTTGAAGTCCATGAGTGGCTAGAGGGTGTTACCTATGTAAACTACATTAACATATGTAAACTCTAGGCTTCCCTGGAGCTCACTATGTAGCTCAGGGTAAATTCAAAGTTATCTCCCTGCCTCAACTTCTCAAATGCTTGGTTAAGGAAGACCAAAGAGTGGATGCTTCAGTCCTAATTAGAAGGGGAAACAATATAATCTAGGGAAGTAGAAGGTGGGAGGGACTTGGGAGGAAGAGAAGGGGAGGAAGAGGGGATGAATTAGGTACGGGAGAAGATGGAGGAGATGTACAGAGGGGTCAGGAAATTGAACAGAGGTGTGTAGCAATAGCGGGTGGGAAACTGGAGGAAGCAACCAGAAAGTCCCAGATGCCAGGAAAGCAAGAGCCTCCCAGGACTCCACCAGGATGACATTAGCTGAAATACCCCACAAAGGGGAGGGAGAACCTGTCGAGACCATATCCAGAGGTTAAGCATGGCCCCCAGATTGAGGGATGGAGCTACTCATCCATCTCCAAAATTTTAACCCAGAATTTCCCCTGTCTAAAGGAAATACAGGGACAAAGAGTGGAACCGAGACTAAAGGAAAGGCCATTCAGAGACTGCCCCACCTGGGGATCCATCCCACATGCATGCACCAAACCCATACACTGTTCCTGATGCCAAGAAGTGCTTGCTGACAGGAGCTTGATATAGCTGTCTCCTGAGAGGCTCCGCCAGATCCTGACCAATACAGATGCTCAAAGCCAACCATCAGATTGAGCACAGGGACCACAGTGGAGGACTTAGGAGAAGGACTGAAGGAGCTGAAGGGGCCTTATCTGGCATCAATGGGAGAGGAAGCCCTTGGTCCTGTGAAGGTTTGATGCCTCAGTGTAGAGGAATGCTAGGACGGTGAGGCAGGAGTAGGTGAGTGGGTAGGGGAACAGCCTCATAGAAGCAGGTTAAGGGGGGATGGGATATGGGGGTTCCAGAAGGGAAACCAGGAAAGGGGATAACATTTGAAATGTAAACAAACAAAATATCCAATTTAAAAAAAGAAATACAAAAAAAATCCACCAATTCCTTGGATGTTATTAAGTAATATTTTACAACTTAATTTTATATGTATGCATTCCTTTTGGGTTTTACTTTCTTTTCGTATATTCAAAATAAAAAGTGTTTGCAGACATTTAAAAATAAAAACTAGTCTTTTCAAGCAAGTTTATTCCTAAATGGCATGGAATTTTAACAATCAGAGTAGAATTACATTTATGACTTTTTTACACTAACTTTAAAAATTCAAGCTGAAGATAATTATTTTATTTTTAATAACTAGTAGCTTGTTTTAAGTCCAAAAACTATAAAGAAAAAAAAATCCTCAAGTCCACACAATGACCAGTATATAAAATGCTAATGAACAAGTAAATTTAATATGGATACATTTGCATTAGAACACTAAGAAGTATAAATGAAAAATAAAAGTAGTTTTTGCACTTTCAACTTATTTCACTTAATATAACAATCATAATTCTAAGCAAATGTCTTTTTCCATGAGAAATACAGACGTTTTAAGTTTCCTATATAAGTTCTACACTCAGAAATTATTATATGGTAACAGGAATATTGCCTCTACCATGTCCAGTTTTTGCAATTATACATTTTATTTTTCTCACATAAAATTTTATTATTTTATTTAATATATTTATCTTAAAGAAATTTAAAATTGGTATTTTAAAAATTCAGGAGGTGGTGAGGTGAAGGCGTGTCTGTGGAAGTGTGAGTGGGTTTGGACATGGTGTGTCAGGGAAGAACATTCAGAAGTCAGCCCTTGCCTTCTGCCTCCTCCTTCAGGTGGGGTCTTTCTGTGTCTTCCAATAGGCCAAGCACTTAGGCTGGCTGACCAACAAGACTCTGTGACCTTTTGTTCTTCATGCCCCCTTTTAGGCAGCATGTGGGATTGCTGACATACCACACATCCTGTCCAGCTTCTTACGTGGGTTCAAAGATCAGAACTTGGACGACAGGTCACCCAGATTGCAGAACAAGTGCTTCTCCCACTGACCGATCTCTCCAGCTTGGGAAATATCCTTTCTGTGTACTTAAATGTTCACATTTTCTGCTGTTGTTCAGTCACAAGTATTAATCCAAATGTCCCATCTCTTTTAACATTTTACCTGGAGTTTAGCTGTCATTCACCTCTGCTGCTAATTAATTCTCTCCTTAGACTGCCTCCATTCCTCAGTAATGTGTTTCCCAAAGGTAGAACTCTTACCTGACAAACCAGTTTTCCTTCAGGACTTTAAAGGTGGCATTATCTTGTCTCCTGGTTTTGGAGATTCTACATTAAGGAGTCATGTGCAGTTTTTTTTGTTGCTAGGAGTAGTTCTTCCCTTCTGGCTGCCTTAAAGGTTGTTTGCAGCAATTTGGTTATAATGGTCGATGATCTTCTAGTAGGGCCTACTGAGCTTTTTAAAATCTTAGTTGATAGTTGTCACAACATTTTAACATTTTACAATCACTATTTCTTCAAATATTTTTTACATGCCATCCAATCATACATCCTGTGTTGTTTGGTTCTATCCCTCTGCTCCCCGAGTGTATCCATCAGTTCTGGCTGCTTGTCCTGTGTGTTTTATTTTGAGTACTTTCTACTGTTGTATATTCGACTACATTGATCCTTTTCTTCCATCGTGTCTCGTCTCTTATTAATACTACCTGCTAGGGATGTCAAGTGTCACCTTCAAAATCCATACATTAAAGTACTGCTTACAGTGGAATCTCAAGAGGTGATGTATTTTTAAAGATAGGATCCTTAATGGAAATAATTAAGAATAAATGACATAAAGTCCAAATGACAACATTCAATATGAGTGGCTTCCCTATAAGATGTACAAAGTATGGTGCTGGAGAAATAGCTCAGTGTTTAAAAGCACTGGCTGCTCTTGCAAAGACATGGATTTGGTTCTCGGCACCAATCTCTGGGTGGCTCACAACCATCAGTAACCCAAGGTCCACAGACACTGATACCCTCTTCGGGCCTCTGCATGCATCAGGCACTCTCACAGTATTCTTAATCTCCACACAGGCCAAACTTCCATTCACATAAAATGTACAAAGTAAAAAGTATAACAAATAAAACTTTAGAATATATAGGTAAGACCATAGAAGGAAAAACATAGACGAGACCCTCACAGAATATAGCCAGATAAAACAAAAAGAAAGATGTCCCAAAATAAAATAAACATACTGTTACCTTGGTCTTGAACCTCTAAGTGTGAAGATAATGAGAAAATATTTCTGCCATTCCATCATCCAGCCCATAATTGGTTTGAAGAATTTAATACATTAGCAAATTTTTTCACCCCTAATGTGACATTTTTCTCCTATAAAAGTTTAATTGGAGCCTTTAAGAAGTTTCCTGTTGTTGTTATGTCTTGTACTACTGAGTTGCCGATCATATAAAACTTGTTTTAAATATTTATTTGCAATGACATATTTTCTGTTTCCATCATCTGTGTTACTCCAGTTGTGTCTCCAGTTGTTACTCCAGTTCTCTTGATTGGCGTATCTCACTGCTAAGTCATATTTTCCTACTTTTAAAAATATTTTCTAATTCATTGTGTTTTGAATGTGCTGTATTTATGTAGACCTACATATTGTTGTATTCTTTAAAACAGTTCTTCACAATCTTTGTCCTCTTCCTGTTCAGTTGAATACTTCTAAGTCTCAATTATAGCTTTGCTAGTTACACCAGCTTTAGTTTTTAGTCAAGGTTATTTTAGCCTAAGTAATAAGGTGATACTTACTGAATGTCTCAGAGTCTACATATTGACAGATCTTTGGACTTTGCTTTTGGACTCGCAAAGTCTGCTCGGCCCCACTTGAGTTCTAGGGCACATTAAGCTTGCCTCTTTCTGGATATTTTCACCCCAGTCTTGCTAGTCATTCTCTCATGTATTTCAGCCAAGAACTTCAAAGAGTCTCACCAAAGAGATCTGAAATACTGTCTGTCTTTCTGCAGCTCTAGCAGTCTTACACCCAAATTCTAACTACCAATAGTCATATACTATGCTCTGTTTTATGAATTGAGGGAAGTTCTTGAGCTCTGGGTAAGTCAACTCTTATACATCTCAGGATGGAAATCATCTCTAAACAGAAAAGAAGAGCGCATAAGAGATACACTAACCACATTGTTCATTTCTCTCCAGAATTCTAGGCATGGTGTCCTGTATTTCAGTATCTGTTAGCTATTTTTTAATTGTTTAAGGACAGAGGGAACATCTTTTAATAATTATTCTTAAGTATATTACATTATTTAATATATTATCTGTTAATTATACAAATGATATCACTTAATTAATTGCTTATATGTGCATATGTTAAATTTTATTCTTGTGTGCATATGCACACGTGTTTGGATGCATGTGTGGAGGTAAGCAGACTGATTACAGTGTAGATCTTCTTCTTCCACCATGTGGGCTTTGACGATCAAACTCAGTTCATGAGATTCAGCAATCATTGCCCTCACTGGCTCAGCCATCTCACCTGCCCTCACTGGCTCAGCCATCTCACCTGCCCCTTTTTTTCACTATTATTCTACGGATAGTGTTTGAAAAGTTGTACTTTGGTTCTGCCACCTTATACCATATTTACATTCACACCATGCATAGCAGATATTTAATATTTCACTTTATTAATCTAATAGAATTAGCAAGTTCAATTCTAGAGGACATTTATGATGTAGGCATGACTCGACTTATTGTAAGACTATTTTTAATACATGACATTTGTATACTGACAATAGAAAATAATTCTGTAATACTTTATTTTATTCCTAGGATACAATTTTCTGAATCAAATGTATGAATATTTTACAGCAAAATCAGGTGTTTCCTAACAATGACACAGTCTGGAAATCCATCATCAGAGGACTTTATTATAGTGAAACAGGCAGATGGTTTGGCCCAATCCATTCCTAATATATATGGTAGAATACACTGCTTCCAGGCTACAAACCTATCATAGCAATTACTATATTTGATACCACAGGCAGTTATCACACAGTTTATGTATCTAAACACATCAAAACACCAACAAATACATAAAGAATATACACATAAGATTTTTTAAAGGTAGTGTGCCTATAAAGAATGCTTACCATAGAGGGAAGTGGCAGTGGTGGGTCAAGAAGTGAGTGATGAATCACTGTAATTAAGGCATTGCTACACATGCCTGTGGGCTTCATGAACAATGCACCTTAGGGATACAGTGAATTCATTATATTTTTCATTACATAACAGGAAATCAATCTTTGTTTAGTTTTCTACTTTAAATACACAAATTGTACAATATACAATATAAAACCTTTTCTTTGCATATTTATTTTTCTATTCTCTCTCTCTCTCTCTCTCTCTCTCTCTCTCTCTCTCTCTCTCTCTCTCTCTCTCTCTCTCTTCCCATTATAAACTTTATGGTTAAAAAGAAACTTTCCTCAGCCTCAGCCTACCCAGAATAGGAATCATCAACAACGCCACCATCCTCCCAACCCCTGACTGCAAGCATCCTTCTTGAATGTAGTCCAGATGTCATTCATTCATTCATTCATTCATCATGGTGACATCACCTCAAGCTCAAGGAAAGTTCTCAGTGCTGTTGTAACCCTTCAGAAATGCACTTAAGTCATCTCAGTGTTTTCCTCAGTAGCAGCAATAACCTAAACAAATGTCTCTCTTAGATTGACTATAAGTTCTTGATGCATTGCAAGATCAAAGAGACAATATTTTGATGTTGGGATATAAATAAGCAATAGAAGAAGGATATGCAGGGACCTAATCGGTTTTTAATAGTTAGTATTTCTCCAATTTTAGGAGGGTATCATGGAGGAGGATCTGGATCAGTGATGACTAATGGCTTCTACAGTGCCCAGTGCTTAGGATTGATGAGAAGGCCCCACCAACCCTGTGATGCTCATGCAAGGACAAAAGCTTGAGATCTTTTCTTGTTAGAAAGTGATGCAGAACTAATATGTTCAAATTCTCCTTTACAATTTTACAAAATTAATACTCTTCTCAAAAATGCATAAACAACACACAATTTTTTTAGACTTCCCTCCAAATTAGAAAACTAACATTTAGCACTGTGAAGGGTGAAATCTGCTTTGATTTTCACTTCTTCAAATATGAGTAAGACAGGGCATCTCTTATCAGTCGTTACTTTTTACGCTCTTTCAATTGGCTGTTTCTCTTCTACCATATTCTTTTTTATTATAAATAAACTCACAGTGAAGAACAAATTTAAGATTATGAACTATCATATTTGGAACCATGTAAGCTTGTGCTGTTGACTTGTGTTGTCATACAGAAGTTCTGGCTATTTAAAATTTTAAATATTTCCACTATAGTTTTCTGAGTTTTATGCTGTAAAGCCCTCTTCAAAGTACAACCCTTTGTCTTCTTAAACTTTTCAGTATAATTTTATATTTATATTTAAATTATTTTATATGGCTAGTGTCGTGTGTGTAAATACATGTAATGTATATGTAGATGTAAATACACATGTGTATACATGTCTAAGCTAGAAGCTGACATCAGGAATCTTCCTCGGTTGTTTTCCATGTTGTTTTGTTTGAATTTGGTTCAAAGTATCCTCAAGACTTCACCTCCCAGTGCTGGGCTTACCAAGGCTCATCACCATACCCTG
>JADRCD010158496.1:0-16736 GCA_019843815.1 Montemys delectorum
GAGATAGGAGAAGCAAGATTTCAAGACCCTTATGTTGTACACAGCAAAACACTGTCACAAACAAGCTGAAAGTATATATAGATTGTTCAATATTGGATCTACTTCTCCAATTACCAAATTAGAGAGATCATTGGATGACAATCAACAAATTTCTAATTCCTCATATTTTTGGATTTCAATCACTTAGGATATGTTGGTAATATTAATTTTCACATTAAGATATTAAGAAAAGGTAATTGTCATTTCCTGTTGTTTTTGTTGTATGAGGTGGAATTAGATTTGTGTGGATTTGTTGAAAGATTGCTTTCTTGCTTCTTCTAGGGTGTAGTTTTGCTCCTTCTGTTGATGTTTTCCATCTATTATCTTTTGTAGGGCTGGATTTGTGGAAAGATATTGTGTAAACTTGGTTTTGTCATAGAATATTTTGTTTTCTCCATCTATGGTAATTGAGAGTTTTGCTGGGTATAGTAGCCTTGGCTGGCATTTGTGTTCTTGTAGGGTCTGTATGACATGTGCCCAGGATCTTCTAGCTTTCATAGTCTCTAGTGAGAAGTCCGCCATAATTCTGATAGGCCTGCCTTTATATGTTACTTGCCTTTTTTCCCTTACTGCTTTTAAAATTCTTTCTTTGTTTAGTGCATTTGGTGTTTTTATTATTATGTAATGGGAGGAATTTCTTTTCTGGTCCAGTCATTTGGAGTTCTGTAGGCTTCTTGTATGTTCATGGGCATCTCTTTTTTTAGGTTAGGGAAGTTTTCTTCTACAATTTTGTTAAGGATATTTACTGGCCCATTACATTGGGAGTCTTCACTCTCTTCTATACCTATTATCCTTAGGTTTGGTCTTCTCATTGCACCCTGGATTTCCTGGATGTTTTGGGTTAGGAGCTTTTTGCTTTTTGCATTTTCTTTGACTGTTGTGTCAATGTTTTCTATGGTGCCTTCTGCCCCTGAGATTCTCTCTTCTATCTCTTGAATTCCGTTGGTGATGTTTGCATCTATGACTCCTGATTTTTTGCCAGGTTTTGTATCTCCAGGGTTGTCTCTCTTTCTGATTTCTTTATTGTTTCTATTTCCATTTTTAGATTCTGGATTCATTTCCTTCACCTGTTTGATTGTGTTTTTCTGTAGTTCTTCAAGGGATTTTTGTGTTTCCTCTTTAAGAGCTTCTAGCTCTTTACCTGTGTTCTCCTGTATTTCTTTGAGGGTGCTATTTATGTCTTCTTAAGGTCCTGTATCATCATCATGATAAGTGATTTTATATCTGAATCTTGTGTTTCCGGTGTGATGGTGTGTCCAGGACTGGCCATCGTGGGAGAATTGGGTTCTGATGATGCCAAGTAACTTGGTTTGTGTTGTTTATTTTCTTATGCTTGCCCCCCCCCTCCCCCGCCATCTGGTTATCTCTAGGGCTATCTGCCCTTGCTAATTCTGACTGGAGTCAATCCTTCCTGTGATCCGGGTTGTATCAGAACTCCTCAGAGTCAGGTAGTCTCTGTGACCCTGTGATTTGGGGATCCTGTGACCTTGGGCTTGTTAAAGCACCTGGGAGTGCAGCAGCTTCCTCTGGGTATTGTGGGACTGGCTGTAGAGCTTGTGACCAAGGTCCTCTCAGGACACCAGCCCAGAGAGACCAGAAGGAACCCGAGCCACTCTGCTGGTGGAGTTCCTGTGTGCCTGGTCCGACAGGTCCCAGTTACTCCAGGTGTTGGGACAGATGTTGGGTCCCCCTCACCTCTAATCCTGAGAGTTTCAGAGCGCCTGGGAGTGGAGCTTTCTCTGGGTGTTGTGGGACTGGCTGCAGAGCTTGTGCCCAAGATCTGCTCAGGACACCAGCCCAGAGAGACCGGAAGGAACCCGAGCCACTCTGTTGGTTCCTATAGAGCTCTTAATAACCAATGGCTCTTCTAGCTCAAAGTTCCAAAGTCCTTCCACAATCCTCCCCAAAACATGGTCAGGTTGTCACAGGAATACCCTACTATGCTGGTACCAATTTGTCTTAGTCAGGGTTTCTATTCCTGCAGAAACATCATGACCAAGAAGCAAGTTGGGGAGGAAAGGGTTTATTCAGCTTACTTCCACATGGCTGTTGATCACCAGAGGAAGTCAGGACTGGAAGTCAAGCAGGTCAGGAAGCAAGAGCTGACGCAGAGGCCATGGAGAGATGTTCCTTACTAGCTTGCTTCTCCTGGCTTGCTCAGCCTCCTCTTATAGAACCCAAGAATTCCAGCGCAGGGATGGCAACACCCACAAGGGGCCCTACCCTCTTGATCACTAATTGAGAAAATGCTCCACAGCTGGATCTCATGGAAGCACTTCCCCAACTGAAGCTCCTTCTCTGTGATAACTCCAGCCTGTGTCAAATTGACACACAAAACCAGCCAGTACAAGGGGTAAGTATGGCCTTGTTAGAAGAGTGTGGCACTGTGGGTGGGCTATGTGATTTCAAATGCTTAAGCCAGCACAAGTGGTGCTTTTTCTTTTCCTGCTGCCTGCTGATCCAGATGTAAAAACTTCTCCTCCAGCACCATGTCTCCCTGAGTGTTGCCAAGCTTCCCACCAGGACAATAATCAACTATTCCTCTGAAACTGTAAGTCATCCCCAATTCAATATTTTCCTTATTAAGAGTTGCCATGGTCATGGTATTCCTTCACAGCAATCGAAACCCTAGCTAAGACACCATTCTTACCAGAAAGGGAATAAGGAATTGTTTGTTCTGAGGCCAAATATGAGTAACAATGTCTTATGCGAAGTATCACTAGGGAGACACACACACATACACAAATGCCTAGACACCCCAGATAGGCATAAATGGCAGAACAACATAGAAATTTACCAATGTCCAAGGTGTGAGGTAAGTGTTTTGATTGAGGTTTCTTATAGACCGGAGGAAGTGTTACTTACAGGAGTGTGTAGGCAACCAAATGGGGAAAACTGCTATATGACACCATGGCCCAGGACTCCAGTATCTTATTACCTTAAGTACTGTATTACAACACAGTTTCAGTTTCATGAAACATTCATTGTTACAGAACAAAGAAACTTGTCAATCAAGACATCTTGAAAACATGTTGGCTGAAACACTGTGGGGATAGGTTACAAGGTATTCCACTCCTGCTATATGACCAGATATTCTCTTAGCATTCCTCTCAGATAACACTCTTGGCATTTGTGTTCATGAGAGTTAGGCATCTGTTTCTACACTGCAAAACAATATACCTAACAGTCATAAATATGTTATATCACACAAAAGTTAAGATATTGGATGGCTATTTACAGTCTAAGACAACTCTCAAAACTTGAAGAGTGACTTGCACAATAGGCCAGTCAGCCTTGAATATTCAGTATAGGAGCAGGTGTTATTCTTTCAGGGAACTCCCAATCATAATTGTTCTGAACAGATTCGGATCTCATATGTTTTACTTTATTTCTAGTGCCCTGTGGACAAATGCCAGCACTGGAAACAAGCACAAAGTCTTTAATGTGGAGGGAAAATGAAAGATATGAATTACATGGCATATACTAAAAAAAAAATGTGCATGTTGTATTTAAGGCTCTAACTTTGGGGAGTTAGCTGTTATTTATGAGACCCCATCTGCCTGTAATCTTTATTGTACCAACTGAGTTTCCAGCCACTTAACTCTGGTTTAAAAGGGAATGTGTGGGCACCGAGTGCAGGGCCTTATTTTATATTGGCTCATAAGGAAAACTTCCATTTTTATTGTCCTAGATCCTCTTCTAATTCATTTGCTCTGCTTAATACACTTTACAGTTATTGTTAATGCCTGTCAATGTCATATCCTTTCAAAAAATGCTGCTATGTCTTCAGTGGAGTTTCATCGAGTTATACTGTTGTAACTGAGGAGTCATCCTGGAAAGGTCTTTTTGTGATACAGAATATAATTGTTTGCCGTGGCCATGTATTATGTTTGAAGAAAAGAGCTTTTAACATAAACCCAGGATAGAAAATGCTACTAGTGTTTGATGGGGGCAAGGATGGTACTTGAGTCTTCTCTGAAAAAAGGCATGAATTATAGGGCTGGAGAGATGACTCCATGGTTAAGTGTACTCATTGCTCTTGCAGAGGACTGGAGTTCAGTTTCCAGCACACAATCATATGTAACTTCAGTTGCAGAGGATCTGATGCCTTCTCTTGAATATGTGCACAGATTGTGTACAGACAGACATTTAAGCAGAACACACACATAAAAGAAAATTTATTTTAAAAACCGAGTCAAATAAAAAAAGCAAAAAGTCAAATTCAAAAAGTAAAAAGATTAAATGAAAAAAATCTTTTGCTATGAGCATTTAAATATTACCTCTTTTGCTTTTCTATAAACTTAATTTTAAGGTGGCTTTTGGGATATGGGCAAATGCTGAAGTAAGACCACCAGTTACTGTGATTCATTCTTCTGAAAGAGTTCATTTGACTCATCTTCCTTTTCAATATAGGTCTCTGTTTCTATGGACTACATACTGACAAAAAGGATATAACTATTTTAAATATTTACATTAATATCACAAATATTATTGTAAACAATAAGGGGTTTCAGTTGTACATTCTTATATATGGATTGGTCCTCCAAATCAATGATAAGCAAAGATTCTCCAAAGATAAATACCCCATATATCAACTTGACTTAAGCATATCTATGAACATTGTACCAACACATGGAAAACAGTTTTTTTCAGTGACAAAAAGAACTTTCTCTAAAATGGACCACATTACAGACCACAAACCAAGCCTTTGTAAATAGAAAGAAAGAAACAGAAATCCTGTACATCCTATCAGGGAACATTGGGATAAAATAGAAATGAATAAAGACTAGCTTTGAAAAATACACAGTTGGTGAGTAAATAATATACCTTTGCATGAATGGTGTCTCATTGAAGAAATCAGCCAAGAAGGCAGTCCTATGAGGAATGGTTATACTGAGTTCTTTTTTTTTTTTTTTAAGATTATATATATATACTGTATATACTGTAGCTGTCTTCAGTTCAGACACACCAGAAGAGGGCATTGGATTCCATTACAGATGGTTGTGAGCCACCATGTGCTTACTGGGAATTGAACTCAGGACCTCTGGAAGAGTAGTCAGTGCTCGTAACCACTGAGCCATCTCTCCAGCCCCTATACTGAGTTATTAATTTATATATCAGAGAGGTTTCCAGTAAATAATCTAACTTCTGCAGGCTTCGCTTGACTCCTTAGACAAAAGACATACATACACAGTTTGTTCCTTTTCAACTTGCCTTAGAACACTCCTGCTTGGAAAAAATATGCACTTAATAATATTTTTATCTCCACTCCTCTCACCTGCCCTAAACTTCAGTGGCTAGTCCCACCTAGCCTCTGCCAAGCATCCATGACCACCCACCTGAAGTAGTGGCCCCAGGCCCCAGCTCCTCCCATGACCTCATATGGCTGCTGGCTTATTCTCCCTCCAAAGCATGGCAAAAAAAACCCCTCCTCTCCTCTTTTGTATCTGCCTTTTCCTCCTGGAACCGGGAAGTCCTGCCTATACATTCCACCCAGTAATTAGCCTCAGGCTTTCTTTACCGCCAGATCAAGAACCAATTGGCGAATAAGACCTTAGCATCAGAACCTCCCCCTTCATCTAACAAAGTATTTCAAAGTTGGAGAAAAGCAAGGAGAATTCAAACCATTAATAAATTAATTAATTAGTTAATTAAATCAAGATAGAATTAATAAACTGGAGACTTGAAAACGAAATTTGGTAATTCTACAGAATTAACCAAATAGTTCAGTGGTTCTCACCTTTCCTAATACTGAAAAATCAATAGCCATATCTCTGAATGAAGGCATTTCTGGCAATAAAGATAAATGAATGACTGCTATACCTCTATATTAAAACCAATAGCCATATCTCTGAATGAAGGCATTTCTGGCAATAAAGATAAATGAATGAGTGCTATACCTCTATATTAAAACCATCAATAATAATGTAAACACCAGCATGCATATTGTGCTGGTGGATGTCACTATGGATCTTTCCCAGGATGAAAAGAGTACTAAAAGCACTTCTGGTACAGGTGAGTGATCTTTTCACACACCTTTTCCCATTGAATGGAGGCTTCCTAAAGACAAGCCTCCATCAACTGAATGGACTGAGTAGAAATTACTAAAACTCTTGCATCTCCTGACTTAATCTCTTATAGATGTTTGTGAGAAAACCCAGAAAATCTTGACTACCAAGCCATTGCAGGGGCAGGGGGAGGGAATCAAAGCTAGATGCAAAGAGATGGCTGAATTCCCAATAATCTCCCAAACCTTGGTAACCCTCCATGTCAGCCTTGGAATATCTATCAAATACAGAACACAGTGCCAAGAAAACACACTAGAAACGTCATGGACTACCCAGCACGCAGGTCTCTTGTACAGGCTTTTTTTATCCATATAAGGGTGACACACACAACAATCATGAAGTCTCATTTGAACAAATTTTCAGTCCTATGACCCAAAACATATAATTAGAATACTAAAAAAGACATGTGAGACCATAGGTAATGTCCTCATTTGAATATGGAATGTAGATTTCAATGTCTACTAGCTTGAAAATAAATAAAATATGCCTCATTTTATGTGATGGATGTCTATATGTAATTGTGATTTTAAAATACTGGGTAGACAGCTGCTGCTTGCTTCTAATGAAATATTAAGTGAAGTTCATTCTGAAAATAGCTAGAACTGAAATTCTCATCTATGTGACTTACGTTTGTGTTGTTAATGCAAAGAAAATATTGAATAAAGTATTTGAAAGACTCTGCTACACAAACTGACATAACATTTCTCCTCATGATATATCATTGCATTTGAAAACAACTGTGGAGGGGCTTATAGACAGAAATATTTACAACCCAAAGAAGAAAATAATGAAAATGTTTCTTCTCCCCATTTCTTCTGTATGTATATTCAAATGTTTTCTCTAAACAGAAACTGATTGTCATTATGCAGCACAATTTCCATTCAGAGTTTTCTAGGAACAACATGTCTAATATAACAAAGTAGCAATCTGAGTGTATAAAAATAAGCAGTTCTTTCCATTTCATGGTCATCCAAAGCAACATTAGAATAAAATCAAACATACTTGAAGGAAAAGAGCAGGACAGGACATCAGGAGAGGATACTAGATCTCTTGCTGAAGAAGGGGAACAAATCTCACTATAGAAGTTTATGTAGGGGTTGGAGAGATGGCTCAGCCGTTAAGAGCACTGACTGCTCTCCTGAAGGTCCTGAGTTCAAATCCCAGCAACCACATGGTGGTTCACAACTATCCTCTTCTGGTGCATCTGAAGACAGCTACGGTGTACTTAGATATAATAATAAATAAACCTTTGGGCCGGGCCATGGTGGCTCACGCCTTTAATCCCAGCACTTGGGAGGTAGGGGCAGGCAGATTTCTGAGTTTGAGGCCAGCCTGATCTACAAAGTGAGTTCCAGGACAGCCAGGGCTATACAGAGAAACCGTGTCTCAAAAAAACCAAAAACCAAACCAAAACAAAACAAAAAAATAAATCTTTGAGCCAGAACAAGCAGAGGTCCAGAATTCAATTCCCAGCAACCACATGATGGCTCACAACCATCTGTACAGCTACAGTATATTCATATACATCAAATAAATAAATAAATAAATAATTCTTTAAAAAAACTTAAAAAGTTTATGTAGGCTTAGATTTTTTGAACCTACTTTAATAAGAGTTCTCAAATGCTCTGCCCAGTCTACCCCCAGCTCACCCAAAGGTAGGGGAGAAAAGATGATAAATAGGACAAGAGAATGTGCATCTGTTTAGAAGTAGTTCCTTAGGGGAGATTCCAATCTGTCAAGATAGCAACAGTTGGGGCTGGTGAGATGGCTCAGCGGGTAAGAGCACTGACTGTTCTTTGGAAGGTCCTGAGTTCAAATCCCAACAACCACATGGTGGCTCACAACCATCTGTAATGAGATCTGATGCCTTCTTCTGGTGTGTCTGAAGATAGCTACAGTGTACTTACATATAACAATAAATAAGTCTTAAAAAAAAATAGCAACAGTCTAGTTCAATGGTGTCATGATACCAAACACAATTCAACAGCAGTGGCACTATCCAGCAGAAACCATAAGGCCTTCACCGATTGGCATGAGTTAGTACCAACCAGGACACCAGGAGAAGTTCTGTGTTGTGTCTTTCTTGACAAAGTGAAGATCAGAGAAGACAAAAACTCGAGACCAAAGAAGCATTGCAAAGGTAGCTATGCAAGCGCACCATCACTTGTCCATTGAGTCCTATTTATATACTCTCCAAACACCACGTGCTCTCCCATGGGCTAGCCTCAGCAAAACACCAAATGAGTCTGCATCATGTGACATATCCAGAAATGTTCACTTCAAGTTTAGTTTCCTGGCTGAATGTATCAATAACACGTGTGAAAAATAGATGATGTATTTGTCACGTATTGTATCCACATGTAGAGCTGGAGTTCTGTTCTGGTTAAATGTAAAGAAAGATTCCACACACAGTTGAACCTGTGGTGTAAGGTCCAAGGAAGGCATCCAAGTTGCAGACAAATGCCAATGTAAAATTAACCCCAGAGGACTGCATCAGTCAAGGAGATTTGAAGAATGAAATGGGAAATAATGTAAGTCTCATATCATATGTATAAAGAACACAAAGGGGAATAATTCAAGGATAATCTGAATTAGAGATAATGATTGGAGAGTAATGCACATAGTTGGTCAGCTATGTAGGACTACTTCTCTTCCCCAGAGACATTAAAGCTCCCTCTCTGCAATTACTAGCCATCTGTAGGTTTATGTCTACCCTCATACCAACTCATCACTTGTTCTAAAAAGGAGTCCAAACTTCTAATATCAATCTCTGATGGAATTGGATGTGGTATTACTCTCTAGTGTCTTTCACTGTGCAATGCAAAAATCAGTAATTATTTGGATTATGCAAAGCTTAGAATGTCTCTTTTATGGAATTATTTGTCCTGCACATGGGAGTTTTAGTCTGAGTGTTCGGTTTACAGTGTTGTTCAGGTCACATGTATGATTTCTCCTAAAAAGAAATTTAACAATTCATTTTAAAGAAAATAGGGCTAACATCCTATACACCAATCTTTCACACAGAACTCTGTCCCTGGACAGTAGCAACATTATCAATATCTGTCAGATCAAACCAAGGCTTTTACGCTGGCCATAAAGTATAGGAAGAGCCAGATTCCACTTGATCTAGAGTCCTGAGAAATCTGACAGCAGCCATGTGAGAATGGGTCAGCTAGTACTGGCATGCTTCTCCAGCCAAATTGCCATGTGAACTCTCAGTAGAGCCGCAGATGCAGGCAGTCAGCAGACAGAAAGCAGTCTTTCTTACCAAGCAACCCTGTACCTTCAGTCCTTCTCCAGCCCTGCCCCAGGAGCATGTGCTGGACTCAGCCAGTAGGCCCTGTCCTAATTCTCATCACCATCCCCACTGCCCTCTCCTCAGCCCTAGTTCTGCATCCAGATGATGTGACCCAGCTTAGCTCAGCTTAGCACAGCACCTCTAAGTTACCTTCTTCTACTCTCCCACCCACTACATGTCAGCTCCCTCCATGTGGGATCAGCCTGCCTTGCACAGTCCCTCAGGCCCGCAAATCTGTGCTGCATCTAGGACTAACATTCATACTAGAGATCTGACCAAGGACAGAGTAGGATCCAATAAAAAGAGGCCATGATACAGTAGACATGTTCTATATTATATCAAAGAGGCACTAGAATTTCTAACAAGTTATTTCTAAAGCCCAAATATCAATAAGCGCTGTAGGCACAGAAATAGGAAACATGGAGCAAAACAACCACAAAATACAATAAATCCATCCCAAAGGTACCTTGAATACACTTGATCTAAGTGATTAAATCTAGTGATTTAATGACCTTAAGGTAACCAGATAAATTCTCTGGTTTAAAACTATCAAAATAATAACTTAGCAGGGCTAAACAAGAACTTTAGTAATCGTTGGGCAGTGATGGCGCACGCACTTGGGAGGCAGAGGCAGGCGGATTTCTGAGTTCCAGGCCAGCCTGGTCTGAAGAATGAGTGCCAGGACAACCAGGGCTATACAGAGAAACCCTGTCTCAAAAACCAAAAGAAACAAACAAACAAATAAATAAACAAAGAATATTAGAAATCAAGCACTTGGGGGCTGGAGAGATGGCTTAGTGGTTAAGAGCACTGACTGCTCTTCCAAAGGTCCTGAGTTCAATTCCCAGCAACCACATGGTAGCTCATAACCATCTGCAGATGCCCTCTTCTGGTGTGCCTGAAGAGAGCAATGGTGAATACATAAAATAAATAAATCTTTAAAGAAAAAGAGAAAGGAACCAAGCACTCAATACAGTATAAAAAGCACAAAAAGTAGAGCAGAAAATGCCAACAGGATTAATGCATGAAAGTTCATCTTTTTATTGATCTGCAAGAAATCTGCATCACTGCAGTAGGGTAGGCTCAAGCCCAGGGATTATGTTAATTTAATAATGAGAAGAAATGCATATCAGCTGCAGGAAGCAATCCTGAGATGAAGTCTCATTGGGACCTTGCCTTGTAGAGCTCATCCTTCAGAGACCACACAAAAATGGTGGGCCAACATCAGAAAAGTCACCTGCTAGCCTTTAGCCAATCCTAAATGGCTCATGACACTGAAAATGTCAGATGGTGTTTAGGAACATCAAAAATCTGTTGAATATGGCATTTAAAATGTTTTTATTAATTTTTGACAATGAGAAATATCAGCTTAGCAGTATAGCAGCAATCCCATACTACTTCAAAGAAGATGATGAACATCGAAGAAACTCCTTATGAAATTTGCTGCAAATGTTGCAAACTGTCACTGGGCATGAAACTACCCTTCCCTCAATTGCTGACCATCTGCCCTTCACGCTGTGATCAAGCAGACCACAAAGAAAGTCGAATGCCAAACTCTGCCAGGACAAGGTAGAGAAGTCCTTCCTATTTGTTGCTTCACAGAAAAATCTGTCAGATATTATGGACCAGTATATTGAAAAGATAAATGTACCAACATTGCAGAAGAATTTTGGGTGGCTGACAGGTGACCAGAAGTTCCTAATATTTCTATAGTTCTGTAAGCTGCTTGATCTGTACTTCTTATTTTTTCAGGAAATATTTATCTTTCCCAACTCTCTGATGGGGCAGAAGACTACATAGTTATAGTATCACAGTTAAGATTAAATTGTTTAGGATTTAAGAAAATGCTCTAAGGTTAAAATGTGTTTTCAGTTAATAAATACAAGTTATGATAGAAAGTGATTTAGGTACAGAAATTTGGACTCTTAATGATAGAATAGATAGTACTTTCTCCAAGATTAACAAATAGAAATGGACTGGACAGTGTGAATGCAATTCTTACCATACAGTATGTTGTTTATTGATGTTAGCAGAAGAGTCTTTTATTTAGACAAAAAGTGGGAATGTTGCAGAATATTTTATCACATTTTGAGCTCCAAGATTGTGAACTGGAATAAAATGTTGTAATGTGGCTCAGCCCTAGCACAAACTTGTAACCCTAGAGCCAAGTAAATTCAATCCTAAGAGGCAGAGCAAGCAACCAGCTGACAGGGAGTTAACATAAGTAAACAGAAAGGAAGGACATTGAAGATAAGGCAGCATGTAGAAGAAGAGAAAGACCTTTTTCCATCTAGGACATCAGTGAGATAGGAAGGTCAGTTGCCTCTCTGAGCTAGAAGGCTCTCACCAAGGCATCTGGCTCCTGGGTACTCATTTGTAAAATTAAACTGCTGGAATTTTTGTTTTTAAAACAGACTGTTTTCACCACTAGGCATATATTGAGTATAGAACTCAAACCTTACTCCCACACCGTGACACACATGCTCCAAGAAGGCCACACCTCCTAATAGTGCTACTCCTTATTGGATAACCATTCAAATACATGAGTATGTAGGGGTTTCCTCTGAAATATGGTGGAAAATGGACACACCAACTCACACCCAAACATTAGTCACAGAGCCTAGGTTGTGGGTCTCCATCAGATCTTTTTCTTGATGACTGGAGAATCCTGTCAAAGGACAGTATAAGGAATTCTGGAAAGCAGAGGGCTTGAGGACATTACAAGAGCCTATGGAATCATTTAAGCAGGTTCATGGTGGCTCAGACACTAAGGTGGGAATTGTGGAGCCAGCATGGGTCTGTACTAGGTCTTTATGGTTGTTGGCTTTGTGTTTTGTGGGGCTCCTGACAGTCCAATTGGGGGTGTCGCTCATCTCTTTCCAGCTTTCATTACCACTTTATCCTCCTGGGTTGCCTAGCTCACCCTGGATTTGAGGGTATGTGCATGAATCTTGTGCAGTACTAAGCTGATGTCTTGAAAGGCCTGCTCTTTTTTGAGGTGATACAGGAATCAGATGGGTCTCAGGGAGATGGGGGGGGGTCTCTGTATGGGGTGGGGGAAGAGAAGGAAGAGTAGCTGTGGTTGGGATGTATTAGATTAGAGAAGGAATATATTTTAAAAATCCAAAAATACAACAAACCAACCACTGTAGAATCATTTCCCTAGTGAACATAAACAAATTTCAAGGATATCAACTGATTTCTCTCTTAGATCATACTTTATAACTGACCTGTTTTCATGTCTATGACAAAAGGTTTACTCTACTTGTACAAATCTTGTGTATAATAAACCACACTGAGAGAACCAGAATTCACACAATTCTTTCAATAGCTACAGGGTAGACAGTTGTGAAACTTCATGATACCCGTAGAATAAATTGCGAGGAATGTAGGAATGGATGGAGAAATCTTTCACCAGGGTAAGGGTTGTGTATGGTAAACCCATAGCCAGTCCTTAGTGAAAAGAGAAATTGAAAACAAGTCCTATAAAATTTGGCATAAGGTAAGGATTCCTTATCTACACTGTAATGCAGGAATTGGGTCAAGTAATCATTAAGAAATAAGAGAATAGAAACTAGCAAAAAGGTAAAAATGGGGACAGAGGAAGTTAAACTATTCCTCTCTTAGGATGACCTAATGCTATATTCAAAAGATTCAACACCACACTCAAAAATCTCATGAATTTTAGTAAAATGGCAGCTCAAAACAGTAAGCATATAGAAATCATTAGCCTTTACATAACAGCTACTGACTTGCTAAGAATGTAATTAGAGAAAAAAAAATCATCAGGGCTATTTATAAAAGCTCCTAGAAGCAAAAAAATACAGGAGCAACATTACCAGAAGAGGGGAAATCCCTGTATATAAAAATTAAAAAAAAATTACCCAAAGATGACATTCTGATACAAACAGCCTTTACAACAAAACTAGATGTCCAATTGTGGAAAAATGAAATGTTGGTCACCCTACAGAAAAATCAAATTCGAAATCAGTCATTTATTAAATGTTGAAAATGTAAAAAAAAAATATGTGTTAACTAATACAAACCAAAAATGTACAGAAAAAATGCATATGGTATCTACATTTTAGAAAAGGGTTTATAATAGAAAAGATTATACTGCATACATGCTTGTTTATGTAGATGTGTAGGCAGGAATATAAGTGAAGAGAGGGAATGCTTTTCACAGAGAAAGGGGGTAAATGGAGGACAATAATGGGAAAAAGGAGAAAGTACACAATTCATATGTATTAAATGTCACACTGAAACTTGCACTTGGCAAGAAGATTTAGTAAGTGTTCTCATGGCCATGATAAAATATCCACACAAGAGCAAGTTAAAGGGTTTAATTTGTATCGTAGTCAAGGTCATTGTTTACCATGGTATCTTATGAAGTGTTCTATTCCCATGAAGAGACACCAAACCAGGACAACACTTACAAAGAAAGCATTTATTGGGGCTTGTTTACAGTTTTGGAAGTTTTATACATTATCATTATTATAGGGAGCATGCTAGGGAACATGGTGGGATGGAGACAGAAATGATGCTCAAGAAGTAGCTGAGAATTTTACTTTTTGATCCACAGTTATGAAGAAGAGAGAGACACTGGGCCTGAGCTTTTGAAACCTCAAATATAACCCCAATGACACACTTGCTCCAATGATGCCGCACTCCTTAATCCTTTTAAAGAAGTGCCACTGCCTGATGACTAAGCATTCAAATCTACGAACACTTAGGGCAGTTCTTACTCCAACCACAATGCATGATGGGAAAGTTATGACAACAGGAACCTAAAGAAGCTATCATGTTCCATCCAGTCAGGAAGCAGGAGATGGATGAACAGTTGTTACCAGGGTATTTTCGTATACTGCAGCATTCCCAGCACATGCTTCCAACCACAATCACCAGCTCTTCTGCTTTCATTTAAACTATCAAGAAAAGTCCTGCAAATCAACATGTTGTCAGGGGCTTGCTTCTCACATGACGCTAGAACTCATGGTGTTAACAATTAAGATATAAGCACTACTTCTTGACCCCTGTCTACATAAAACTCAAGCATAATTCAAAAACATAATTTAAGTTTATTTTTTCTGGGCACATGTATGTATGTACGTACGTATGTACGTACGTACGTATGTATGTATGTACGTATGTGAGAGCCCATGCCTGGAGGTCAGAGAAAAATCTGCAGGATGAAATTACCTCTATTTTATGGGTACTTGGAATACTAACATGGGTATGGGTCTCGTTGGCAGTTAAGTTTGTTTCCAAACTCATGCTAGCCTTAGCCATAGAGCTTTAATCAGTATTTTTTCTTTTTCCCCAATCTTATTTTCACCTCATAAGTAAAATAGGCTACAGTTTGAAAGGTCCACAAAGTATTTAACAATTACGACAGTGTGAAAGTCCATGTGTCATATGAGACTCAAGGCAATCTCTTATGTATGATTTCTTACAACATAAAAACAAGTGATTACTTTTTTAACAATGGTATAAACGTGTTCTGATTCTAAAACAGAACAAACAAAAGACAGCAAAGGATGGATCACTCTAAAATCCAGAGAATAAACACAATCTGACACCTGTACTTTTGGCATAGTTGTGTGAATGATTCCAAAGGCTTTACTTACCACATTCCTCAATCTTACAGTTTCTAATCAGTAAAAAGCTTTTGGTAACTTTTAGTAGCTAAAATTGTGTTAACATAGTATGAATAAAACATTTGTATTATTTCACTCCAGTTCGAACTACCTTGTGTTGAGAAATATAAGAAAGTTTAATAAAGGGTTTGCAACATTTTTCACATGCGGCATTTCAGTCTCATATGAATTATGAGGGGTTTCATAAGTTCTTAGTAAGTACAAGACCTTGTAACATTCTTCACACTTGTGTGGTTTCTCTCACAGATGAATCCTTGAATGTTGCTTAAGACAAGAAGACTGGTAATGCCTGTAGCTGCCTGCAGCCATGCAAACTGGATCTCCTGATACCTTTTGCCACATTCTCCACAATTGTAGTATTTCTGTCCAGTAGAAATTATCCTGTGTTCAAAAAATGCTATGGAACTTCTAAAATATTTGCCACATTCTTTATATTTGTATGGTTTCTCTGTAGAATGGATTATTTGATGATCCCTAATGTTTTTGTTGAGCATAGAAGGCCAGGATACATACTTTTTACTTGCAGGGTTTCCTCTCCTGAGTGACTTCTGTGTTTAGAAAATAATGTTGGACAATGGAAATCCTTGCCACACACTACATACTTGTAGGGTTTTTCTCCTGTATGAATTTTCTTGTGTACCAAAAGTGATAATGAAATTTGAGGGCTTTCCACATACTTCAGACTAGTACTGTATCTCTCCTGTGTAAATTTTTCTTTTCTTTTTTCTTTTCTTTTCTTTTGGCACCAGAAAAAATACCGTCGATATTTTTTAAAGATTTATTTATTTTATGTATATGACTTCTCTATCTGCATGTACACCTGCACACCACATGAGGGTATCAAGATGCCATTATACATGGTTGTGAGCCACCACGTTGTTACTGGGAATTAAACTCAGGACCTCTGGAAGGGCAGCCAGTGCTCTCAACTCTTTGAGACGTCTCTCTAGGACCATGAATTGTCTTATGCTTGGAAAGTCGTGATGGATAATGGAAGGCTTTGCCACATACTTCACATTTGTAGGGTTTCTTTCCTGTATGAATTATCTTGTGTTTAGAAAGTAATGACGGAGAACAGAAGGCCTTGCCACACACGTCACACTTGTATGGATTCTCTCCTGTGTGAGTTTTCTTGTGTTCAGAAAGTGACGATGGAAAACGGAAGACATTTCCACATACTTCACACTTGTATGGTTTCTCTCCTGTATGAATTTTCTTATGGTTGGAAAGTTTTGAAGGATAATGGAAGGCCTTGCCACATACATCACACTTGTGGGGTTTTCCTCCCATATGAATCATCTTGTGTTTAGAGAGTAATGATGGATAATGGAAGGCCTTACCACATAAGTCACAATTGTAGACTTTTTCTCTAGTGTGACTTATCTTGTGTTTAGAAAGCAATGACGGAAAATGGAACGCCTTGCCACATTCTTCACACTTGTAGGGTTTTTTTCCTGTATGAATTCTTTTGTGTTTAGATAGTGATGATGAAAAGCGGAAGGCCTTCCCACATACTTCACATTTGTATGGCCGCTCTCCTGTATGAATTATCCTGTGTTTAGATAATGATGATGAAAGATGGAAGTCTTTGCCACATACTTCACACTGGTATGGTTTTTCTCCTGTATGAATTCGCTTGTGTTTAGAAAGAAATGATGGATAATAGAAGGCCTT
>JADRCD010158497.1:5212-20767 GCA_019843815.1 Montemys delectorum
TATATATATATATATATATATATATATATATATATATATATATGTATGTATATATGTTGGTAGAATTCTCACATTGATTCCTTGACCTGTGATTGAGGGCTATTATGGTTGGAAAAGCTGAATGGAAGCCTCTGTCAAGAAAAATAGTAAATCAAAGCAGTGTTGCATCTCTAGAGAAACTGCAGAAATTAGTGCCACCCATCAAGGACTTGCAAAATGCAGGCCTGGTATTTCCCACTACATCTCCCTTCAGCCATTCTATCTGGCTAGTGTAGAAGATAAATGGATCATGGAGAATGACAGTTAACTATCAAAAACTAGTGCTTCCTATTGTAAGTGCTGTACCAGTTGTAGTGTTCTTGCTTGAGCAGGTTAACATATCTCCTGGTATATGGTATACAGCTACTGATTTCGATAACTGTCCATAAGGACCACCAGAAGAAATTCGCTTTCAATTGGCAAGGTCAACAGTTTTACCTCAAGGACATATTAACTCTCTTGCCCCTATGTCATGGCTTAGTTTGAAGGGATCTTGATCTTCTAGCTCTTACATAAAATATCACATTGGTGCACTATGTTAATGGCATTATGCTGATTGAACCAAGTGAGCAGGAGGTGGCAACTGCTTTGAACTTGTTGGTAACACATATGTGCCCCAGAGGATGGAAAATAAATCTAACCAAAAATCAAGGGCTTTCTACCTCAGTAAAATTCTTAGGTGTCCAATGGTATATGGCATGCAGAGATATTCCTTCTGAGGCAATGGTTCTCAATATGTGGGTCATGACTCTATTGGCAGTCGAACAACCCTTTCACAAGGGTTACATATCAGGTATCCTGCATATCAGATTACATTGAGATTCATAACAGTAGCAAAATTACAGTTATGAAGTAGCAATGAAGATAATTTTATGATTAGGGGTCACCCCAAAGTGAGGAACTATATTAAAGAAAGGGCCCCCACATTAGGAAGGCTGAGAACCACTGTTCTAAGGGGAGGGATAACTTATTGCACCTGGTCCTTCCCACCACCAAGAAAAAAGCACAATGTTTAGTGAGCTAAATGTGGAGACAAAAAATTCCTCACTTGGATGTATTACTCCAGCCCTTATACCACGAGACTCAGAAAGTTACTAGCTTTGTGTAGGGCCTGGAATAGGAGAAGGCTCTTCAGCAGATCTAGGTTCCCGCACAGGCTGCTCTACCGCTTGGATCGTATCCAGGAGACCTGATGGTATTTGAGATATCAGTGGCATGTAGGGATGCTGTTTGGAGCCTTTGGCAAAGTCCTATATATGAATCACAGAAATGACCTTTGGGATTTTGGAGCAAGGCTCTACCATCATCTGCAGCCAAGTATTCTACCTGTGATACACACCTCCTGGCCTGCTATTGGACCTCAGTGGAAACTGAAATTTGGCAATGGGCCACCAAGTTACCCACCATCATGAGTTGGGTATTATCTGACTTACCAAGTCATAAGGTAGGATGGGGACAGCAGTAATCTATTGTCAAATGGAAATGTTTTTATGTGTGTGTGTGTGTGTGTGTGTGTGTGTGTGTGTGTGTGTGTGTGTGAGAGAGAGAGAGAGAGAGAGAGAGAGAGAGAGAGAGATTAGTCCTGAGCAGATCCTGAAGGCACAGCAAATTACATGAAGTTGCCCAAATGCTATGGTTTCTACTACCAATATGATGTCATCTGCAACGAGCACATGCCACCTCATGTGATGTGTCCTATTGCTTGACTAAGGAAGAGAAGACTAGGGCTTGGTTTACTGATGGTTCTGCATGTTGTACAGGCACCATCCAGATGAGGACAGCTGCAGGATAACGACCACTTTCGGAGGCAATGCTGAAAGACACCAGTGAAAGAAAGTTTTCACAGTGGCAGAATTTTGGGCAGTACACATGGCCATGCATTTTGTTCAGAAGAAGAAATGGCCAGGTGTGCCATTGTTCACTGATTCACAGGCTATAGCCAGTGGAGTGGTCGGATGGTTGGAGACTGGGAAAGAACATGGCTGAAAATCTGGGGAGAAAGATTCCTAGGGAAGAAGTATGGTGGATAGATTTCTCCAAATGCGTGAAGTTACTTGTGTCCCGTGAAAACACTCATCAAAAGGTGACTTCAGCACAGAAGGAGCTCAATAAGCAAGTAGATAGGATGATCTATTCTGTGCACAACCAGCCTCTTTTCCCAGCCATCCTTGTCAATGTCCGGTGGGCCAATGAACAAGGTGGCCATGGCAGAGATAGAAGTTCTGCATGGGCTTGACAATATGGACTTGCACATGCCAAGGCTGACCTGGCTACAGCTGCTGCTGAGCACCAAATCTGCCAACAGCAGAGACCAGCGCTGAGCCTGAGATATGGCACCATTCTTTGGGGTGACCAACCAGTGAGCTAGTGACAGGTTGACTACATTGAACCACTTCCTCTGTGGGAAAGACATACTTTTTCTTTACTGAAGTTGATATTTATTCTGGTTATGGATTTTGCCTTTCCTGCACGTAAGGCTTCTGCCCAAACCACAATCTATGGACTTATAGAATGCCTGATCCACACTCATGGTATTCCACACAGTATTGCTTCTGACCAAGGAACTCACTCCACAGCCAGAGAAAGGCAACAATGGATCCAAGATCGTTGAATTCGCTGGTCGTGCCGTGTTTCCCACCATCCGGAGTCAGCTGGCCTCATAGAGAGATGAAATGGCCTTTTGAAGGCACAGTTGCAGCTCCGATTAGATGCGTCAGACGGTAGGGCTGGGACAGGGTCCTCCAGAAGGTGGTATATGCTTTGAATCAGTGTCCAACATATAGTAGTTTCGTCCATAGCCAGGACCCTCTTGGAGGAAAAGGGAATAGCTTCCCTATCACTCTTAGTGACCCACTAGGAAAACTTTTACTACCGGTTTCCACAACCTTAAATTCTGATGGCCTAGAAGTTTTGGTTGCCAGAAAGGAGGGAACTTCTGCAACAAACATCCCACTGAACTGGAAGCTCAGACTTCCCTCTGGCCACGTTGGGCTTCTGATACCATTCAACCAACAGGCTAAGGAAGGGATAACAGTGATGGATGGGTGATTGATCCACATTATCATGGGGAAATTGGATTGCTTTTCCACAATAGAGGTAAGAACAACTATGTATGAGTACAGGAGACCCTTTAGGGCATCTCTTGGTGCTGCCATGTCCTGTGATTAAGGTCAATGGAAAATTATAAGGCCTAATCCAGGCAGATTGACAAAGGACACAGACCCTTCAGGAATGGAAGTATTGGTCATTCCTCCAGGAAAAGAGCCAAAACGTGCTGAAGTACTTGCTGAGTGTGGAGGAAATACAAAATGGCCAATTGATAGCAGTAGTTATAAATACCATCTAGGGCTATATGCACAGAAGCAGAAATGAAGATTAAAATTGACATGAGTGTTTCTGTTATGTTTTGTTGAGAATCCATTTTCATAAATACTTATGTTTTCTTTCCTCAATTTCTTTATCATGTAATATAGCACCAGTTAAGAGACTATCAGTGGTGATCACATTTAAGTTTTGAGATGCCAAAAGATTGTCCTTCAAATGACATGGACATTCACTCAAAAATTTATAATGCATTTGTAGTTGTATGAAGGATAGTTATATCATGATAATCATAATTATGCTCTAGTTATTGTTTTCGTTTGAAAATTAAGCATGGCAGAAGAAGGTATGATTGTGTGCCAAACTGATAGGGGTGGACTTACGATGACCTTCCTTGACTGTCAACTTTGACTAAATCTAGAGTTAACTAAAACCCAAATAGCTGGGCATACCTATGAAAGAGTTTTTCTTAATTAAGTCATTTGAAGTGGGAAGATCCATTTTTAATCCAGATATTTTGAGGTGAGAAGTTCTACCTTAATCTGGGCCACACCATCTGCTGGTAGCCTATATAAAGACCATGGAAGAAGGAAGTGTGCTCTCCCTGCCTGCCCGCTCTTGCTGGCAAGTCCATTCCTTCGCTAGTATTAAAGCCCATTTCTTCTGGATTCTGGTGTATACTGGAGACCAGCTGAGACATCTAGCCTCGTGGATGGAATAACTACTGGATTCTTGGAGCTTGCATTCGTAGACAGCTGTTGTTGAACTAGTTAGACTATTGAGCATAGCTTGTAAGAAGCCATTTTAATAAATCCCATTTATATTTACATATGTTTATTCTATAACTTCTATTCCTTTAGAGAACCTTGACTTACATACCTAGTGCTTACTTTTATAAATATTGTGTCTCTTTCTTGATTTATCAGCCTTAGCTAGAATCTATTATTTCCTTTTCCCAAAGATAAGAAATTTAGCTTATTTACAGAACCATGTTCTCTCTCCCAACTTTTTGTTGGCTAAGTATACATTACATAGATTTTCCCATGTACTTAAATTAGTAGATAACAGTGTTTCAATCTTAGAAAAAATATTTGTTAACTCCATTTGTGGGAAATGAAGATTTTTAACTCTTAGAATTTCTTCTACCAGACATTACATTTTCTTCCTAACTTATATCCATCCAACCATTACTTTTAAGCTGTTTGGTGGTTTTATTTTTATCTTCTGTGTTGAAGCTAGTATTAACTCTTACATGCTATATTTACAGTCAATTCTAAAATATTAACAGTTCTACTTATGTAAGTAGTATCCCTAACCAGTAATTAGCCTAATTAGTGATTAGTCTCATAGAGGAGGAAATCAGCCTTATAATTAAGTCTACATAATTAGTAAGAGAATATATCCAGCCCTGACATCAAATGAAACACCTGTCTTATGTCGTATTCCTCAAACTTGTCTTACAGCATCTAAATATGTTCATATTTGGACAAATGTTTTTTTTTAATACAGCGTCTTTTTTTCCCTAGGAATTTTAAATTGCCTACTTCCCTACCCCACCCTACTCTCATTATAACAGAAGTTGTTTCACATAAAAGCCATGTCTGGGCTGCAGTGAGTGCTGGGCATCTAAAGGGTCAGCGCTAGCCCCTTGAAACACTATCCTTGGCCTACTCAGAATAGCCCCTATCATGAATTTGTTGCAGGCTGACTACCTAGCATGAAGCTCCATAGAGAAGCTTGCTTCGAGGGGGATCCTTTCTTTAGGGCAGTGAGCAATGTTCTTGCTTACTTTGCTTCCTGCACTTCCTGTTTGTTTCTTTTACATATATTCCTTTTTTTTTTTTTTCCAACAAAGCACTTCATCCATAGATCACTTGTAAACAGTCTTTTCAGGCTTTCCTGGGAACCTAAATTGAGATGCTGATTGATAGTAACACATGGATTGTTCTTAAATCACCAATGAGTGTACACACGTATACACACACACACACACACACACACACACACATTTCTGCAATTCACTCTTCTTAGAGTCCTCTAACTTCCTGATCAACTTTGTATTAGTTTTGTCTGATTATTAGTTTTGTCTGATTATATACTGTGCATCTGAAATACCAAGATTTCCTTAATCTCCTGGCTCCTGGGTTAGGTCCTAATCTTTGTATGGTGTATCTTCTCGCTAAGGTTAGCAATGGGGTTAGCAACGAAGTTTGCAGTGAAATTTTAAGTAGTTTTCCCACAAGGAAGTGGATTGGAGCTGTTATTTTAAATCATGACAAATCTGTAAATCTGCTTACATGAGCTTTGTGATCTGAAAACTTGGCCAAACATATAATTATAACTTTGAAGCAGCCTCCTTGTGTCTCATTAGTGTGTGCTGTGCATGGCGGCCTAGGTCTAAGGCTAACTGATGTTTAAAAATGCAGTATCTATCTAATTCTTTTGGAGAGGAAATCTTGATTTTTTTTCCTACAAAACTTTCAGTGGACATTTCAAATTAACCAGAGGGTCTACTATGCGAATATATGTTCCTCATGTTTTTAATTTCTTTGAGTTTTTTTTTTTATCATGAATGAATGTTAAACTTTGTGACAATTTTTGTGTCCAAGTCCATCAGGAAAATTGGTCTTTTTTGTTCTTTTTATCCATACCTGGTTTTGAAAACAAAGTAATTCTGATATCAGAGTTTGGTAATATTTTTTTCCCTTTGCATTTTGTGAGAAAGTTTGGGGAAAAAAATGGAGTAGCAGCGAACAACCCCAACTCCATCTCTGTTGTGGTTCTTGCAAGAGTTTGCCATGTATTTCTTTTCTCAGTGTTAAGCCACTTCAGAGTCTTCGATGGAATTTTTTCCACTTTTCCTCATCTTTATTGTCTGTTCCTGGGACCACTCAAGGATGTGATGGAAGCATTTAAGCTCTGCCTCCAGAACCAAATCTGTATGCCTGTCTGTCTATCTGTCTGTTTGTCTGTTTGAGACAGGCTCTCACTATGTGGTTCTGGCTGTGCTGTCACTTGCTCTATACCTATAGTAGCCTCATATTTGTGACAGTTCTCCTGCTGCAGACTTCCAAGGGCTGGGACTGTAGTTGAGTATTGCCCCATACATTTCTTGAGCCAGATTTTTATCACTGGAATACTTCATGGCTCCTGAAATGGGCTCAGGGAGATTGAGTGCTTTGTCAAATACCTATGACGTGATCAAGTTGAAGACTAGAGTTCTGGCTTTCTTTCACCTTGTCTGATGTTTTTCCATGTCTTACATGTCTCCACCTACTGTCCCCTCAATCTTTGTTAATGAACTCAATCCATTAGAACAGGACTGCTTACCAGGCACAATTTTGAGCATGTGTCTTTGCTCATTAGAGCCAGATATAATGAAGGACACTAATTTGTATTTGCATTGTATCTTCCCTCCTCGGTGGCAAGGAAATGTCAGAGATAAAAAGATTTTAAATGTTTTTAGTTAAAACACAACAAAACAAAACAAAAACCCACTATGTAAGTGTCTTACTTCCACTAACACAAGAGCTTGAAAACAAATGGGAGGTAGGGTGGGGAAAGTATACTAATTTTTATCTTTACTATGATTTTGGGCATCACATGTGTTAGAGCCTAATGTGGTTCCACTACTCCAAACCTAGAGGTGTGAGGGAAGGAATGACGCAGTTTAATTTTGTATATTGTGGAATCCAAACACATCCCCACCCGCCTCCCTTAACCTCATCCACACCTTTCTATATTTTCCTTTCTTTGATACTTTTTTGTGTCTATTAATAATTTTGAACGAGGAAGATGTTAAATTATAGATTCATGGCTGTTGCTAACACATACAGGACTCATTAAACAATGTAGACTATATTTTCTCACGTTTATTTGTATAAAAATTATAGTCTCCATTCAGAGGGAAGTAATAAACATTACAAATTCATATCTATCCTTTTTCCCCATTCTCCTTCCCTCCCTCCCTCTCTCCTTCCCTCCCTCCCTCTCTCCTTCCCTCCCTCCCTCTCTCCTTCCCTCCCTCTATCTCTCTGAAACTATCTAATTACATATGCAAGGCTAGACTCAAACTTGTAGTCTTCCTGCTCCAACTTTTCCAGTGCTGGGTTTACAGGTGGGTATTATTGTGCATTGCTGAGATTCTCATAGCCCTCCTTCCCAACTAGGCACTGAACCCAGGGCTGCCCATGTATATGCTAGGCAAACACTCTACCACTGAGCTATATGCCTTCCCATTTAAAAAAAAAAAAAAAGTTATTTTGAGATAGGCTCTTGCTAAGTTACCCAGATGACCTTGGACTTGACACCCTCTTGCTTCAGCCAGCCCCACCTCCCAAGTAGCTGGGTATGTGCTGCCTCATGCACTGTGGTAGTCTCTTTCAGTTAGAAAAGTTAAGAACAGGAAGTAATAGTCTGCCCATCCAATGAACATAAATCTTGAGCATTTTTTTTGTATGTCTAGACGGTGCTGTAAAGCTGGGATAAAGGTTTTGCTAAAAGAATGGGCAAACTCCGTGTGACCATTTATTCATGAAGCATACAAACATAATACATAACAGAAATACACAAATCAAATTACAGAAATTAAGAATAAACCACTGAGCACAAACCACGAATGACAGCTGTGGATAGTTATCAGGGAGAGCCTTTCTGAGGAGGGGAAATGGAGGTGTGTTCTGGGGCCCAGGGAGTGGAGTAGAATGGGAAGCACATACCAGGCAGAGGGAACTGAAAAAGTGAGGGTTATACACTGGCAGGGGCATGGCAGAAACGTAAATAGAGTCTAAGAGGTTGGAGATGCAGGTTCAGAGAATCAACAGCTTGTGTGTATGGGAAGGGAGGGAAGACATTCATGGGTGTCTTCAGGGAGGTCTGACTATGTGTGCTCTGTGAATGACTCTGCACATATTGTGAAGTACAAATTGGAGAGAGGCCAAAGAGATCACAGGATGTCTGTTAAGAGGGCTAGGCTGGTAACCAAGTGAAATGGGGTGTTGACTCAGTCAAAGCATTGTCACAGAGGTAAAGGAAAATGAAGAGATTTGAGAGGTTTGATAGATTATCTAGGATAGGTTGTCCATTCATGGAGAATGACAAAAAGGGCATCAGAGATAATTGGTGTTGTCAAGATGGTTGTGTGCTGAAGGAAAGAGCATGTTCACTAAATGTGATCTTTGAGGTAGGGTTGAAGATGGCCTCTGGCTTAGCAGTCAAAGACAAAAAATGGTGACAAGAAACGGCTTTATCTCGGGTATTTAGAAGATAGGTGTTTGAACTAAAAAGACTAAAAAGTGAGCAAGCCATCCCATGAGAAAAAAAATCCTTGGTGGAGTCCCCAAGTTCCATTCATGACCTTGGACCACCATTGATTCCCATTGTGTCCTAAGGATAATAAAATGATGCCATTGAAAAGATGAGCTTTTTCTTTTGGTCTTTTCTGACCAAACAACATAGAGTTGCTTTATAAATCAAATATATAGCAACGGAAGCTCCCACTTCCAATTCATTGCCGTATAAATGCCTGTTTGGATTCACAGTCTCAGGAAAGTACAACCTGGACTTTTCAGGGAGTACAGACCCCAGTTAGAAAACTGTAAAGGAAGAATTTATTTGAAAGGCAGATTGCGGATGAGAGGAATCAGACAGGAATGCCTGCAAGATGTTTCTGAATTTCTCTCAACGTGGAGGACTCTTGCTGTGGAAGAGGAGTGACTGACTACTTGCCGTCAGGAGGTGATTTGGTGGCTGCCTGAGCTGAGAAACACATATCTAGCCATTCACCTAAGACAGATTCCATTTCTCTGTTCTTAGTAGACATCTGCAGTGGAAATTAAGAGAGCATGTTCCTCGGCCACACTTTCTGCCACCCATCAGAGCTCACAACTACTGCACCAAATCCCAGTGGGGAAGGCACAGCCATAGGAGTCAGGAAAAGTAGGTCTAAATCTCTGGGCCCTGGATAAACAATTTCATGGTTTTGGATCTTGTACTTATAAAAAAAAACCCAAGAATAATTGGATCTTTTTAAAGCTATATATTGATGACTCATGAATATATTTTTCTTTCCAGAGTTCGCTCCTCAGATTCTTACTTTTATGTTCCATTGCTTCCTGGACACATTCTACATGTTTCAGAGATAACTCAAATCCCTTTTTTCCCCCAAGTCCAAACTCATTTTTTATCTCTAGTCCAAACAGCAAAACAATGTCCCCATAAGGTTCCTATATTGCTGAATAAGCCCCTTGACCAGCAAAGTTTGGACAGCATCTGTGACTTCACCTTCAATCCACTTACCCATATCCTGTTTTCAGCTAGCTGCTGTGTCCTGTGGATACTATCTCCCATCTCTCCACCCCCCTCTTATCACACTAGCAGAAGCCTCAGCTATCTTTCTGTCTAGACCTGCTGTGACCTGTCCCTTGTGCTCACGTACACTGGACATCGGACCCATTCAGCTGATTGCAAAATGTTCCTGAGATGAGCTCTCTACTAGGCTTTTATCAGTACATCAGCATGGCTCTCAACCTTGGTCAGGGAAACTTCTCACTGCGGAGGGTAGTGGTTAATGTAGAGACTCCTGACTGTTCGACATACTCAGAAGAAGTTACTGAGTGCATCTGTGTCAAATCCTTCCTCCAAGGCACCAAGGAAACATTGTAAAAGAGGGGCCACAAAGAATGCAGGAAGCAGGGGATAGAAAGGACGGCTGTGAAATGTTGGCCTCTGGCTATGACACGGCCATGACAACTGCACTCATGAATGTGCGCAGCAGCTGTGCTTTCTTGAACAAGACCTACATAAAGTTAAGCCAGTTTAAAGTTCTAGCATGAAGCAAGAGAGGCTCCCAACGACCACTTCTGGCAGAAAAGTTAATGGCAATTCATGGATGCTAAGGGGAAGATAGGTTAGGATTTTTTTTTTTTTTTTTTCTTTTTTTGCCTTTTTTGCCTTTTTTGTTTTTGTTTTGTTTTCGTTTCGGAAATGGCCATTGGTAGGTTTCTCTGTGCTTCAGACAGAATTCACTGGACTATTAAATTTCAGTGGATTATGTTTTTTTTTTAAAAAGAGACAAAATTGAGCAATATTGGAGGACAAAGCAACTGAAGAGCATAGAGGTTGGATACGAACTGTAACAGGAAGCCCACCAGAGGAGACCACTCAGAGTTTATAGCCAGTTGAAATTCTCTATTCCAGATGACTGGGGGTTACACTCAGGCATTAAAGACTCAAATGTAGCACTAAGCCTTTAAAGTATGTAAAGAGGAAAAAAAATCACATCTTGGTACCTCACTTGGAGGTTTTATGACAAGCAAGAAGCTTAACAAAAGCTAAGTTAGGTGGAGCATCTTGTCCTTGTGTTCCTAGAATGGAGTTGGGTAATTTTCTCTGGGGTCTCCCATCAAGGAGATCAAATTCTAGTCAAACTTAAAATGGAGTCAACAGACTACAAAATGGAGGCACCTCTGCACTGTTTTGTCCTGTCACAGATGGGGATAGATTGCATATATGTATAAAATTTCCAAAGAATAGTATATATATTATATAACATTGGATAATATATTGTATATGTAAATGATTTTACAACCTAAAAAATAAAATAACAAGATTTTATTCTGTTTGCCTATTATGTTTTACCACATCCTATTTGTTTCTTTTTCTCATGACTTGTCTTGGAGAGCCTTTTCTCATCCCAGCCTCCCTTAAACCAAGTGAAGCATCCCTGCTCAGCAGTCCATAGTGTCCAGTGCTCTTCTGAGTATAACATTCACAAATTTCATTTTGAAGTCTTATATATTTTCCTCTTATACTTAAAATGTGTACCCTATCCCGAATGCTTACTGGTGCTAATTGGAAAAAAAGAAAAAGAAAGAGAGAAAGAAACACACTCGCACTATTGTGGAAAGAAGAAATATAGGAAGATAGGGAATGGGGAAGCATTGGTTGAAAATAATACTGATCATTCATAAAAGGAATCTGTCATCATTGCTATTAGGAATAGGGGGGTTTGGAAAGAGAACCCCACAGGTTCTTGCTTGTAGGAATGGGGCAGGTATGGAGAGTGTTTCCTGAGCTCAGGGTGTGGATGCCCTTACCCTTTATGAATCTGACACCCCGTGGTTTGTGAGAAAGCTCTTTTACTGTTTACCGTTGCTAAGTCGCTTCGCTTCTTTGAGACTTGCATGCAACATGAACCGGTTGAGCAAAACTACTTAAAGGTCTCTTCCAATGCTAGCCTAGTTTGGTCTTATCCTGAAACTCATTCTTTTTCACCTAAGATTCCAAGGTCCCATTTGTTTTCTTCTCATATACTCTTCCCCACTTTCGAATGTGTAGCAGGTAAAAGCAGGGCTTCCAATGTTTTGGGGAAAGGTGGGCAAGTGTGCATATGTTACTCCTCCTGTATTTTGTACCTCATTAGACTGACTTCTGTTTTCAAGGTTCCATTTGAATTTCCAAACCTTCTGCTATATTTTTCATAATGTTCTAGATGCAAAGTTGGCTTTTAATTTGGAAGCATTCTCTCAGCTGCACCATCTATTGACAACTGTAACCTTTGTTGTTGTTGTTGGTGGTGGTGGTGGTGGTGGCTTCTACCAAAAGTGTCACCCTTGGTCAGAGACTTTAACCAAATGTTAAACTTTTGACAATGTGCAGTCAAAGCAAAGCAATTTATTTGGAATATCCTCCTAGTCAAATTTCAAATACTGAGGTTTTAATTGGAATAAGGTTCCCCAGTATCTGCGTCTTTCCAGACTGCCATGTTTGTACCTATCTGTGACTCCTTCTCTTAGTTCCTGGCATGACTGGTTCCTTCTTATCACTCTAAAATGAGCTTTCCTAGAGGACTCCGATGGCCACCATAGTTAATTCAGCTCTTTTCTCCAGACTGTACCACGTCACGGTCTCACAGATACAGAGCACTTTCACTCGGTGTAAATACATTGCTTACTTAGTGTAAACTCCTCCCTTTTCAAATTTCTTCTCTCTAGAAGCTTGATGGGACATTGGACTCGACCCATCACTATTACACACTTGAAATTTAGACCAGTGTATGAACAAACTAGACACTTGGGTCAAATCCTGTGAATAAATGGTACTTGAGGATGTGCAGTTTATCTTATCTATATACTCAACAGCCTCATATATTGGCACTTCTATCTGATAGCTGTGAAAAATTAGTGCTTTAACGATGGACTTGGTGTTTTCTCTTCGAACTGATGTTGCACCTATTCTAACTGCATTATCTCCAAAAGAAGGTAATGCTGTCTACGAAGATAGATACACATGTGTATCTATTCAAAGATCCCACTGCATGAAATGAGTAAGAGTCAGTAGTGTTTATTGATTTTTAAACATATAAGCATTGTTAAGTGAAAATCTTTTGAGGAAGCCTCATAGATGTCAGAAACAAGGAGGCCAGCAAGGATAAGAGTGAGGCAAAAGCAGAGGACTCTGGGATTTATAGTTTTTGCCTATTCTCTGTAATGCTTGCTTTCTTCTGGAAAAATTCTTTTATTGGAAGGGAGGCTGTTGGAGATAGGGTTTCTCTGTAGAGCCCCGGCTGTCCTAGAACTCACTCTGTAGTCCAGGATGGCCTCTAACTCAGAAATCCATCTGCCTCTGCCTCCCAAGTGCTGGGATTAAAAGCACGCACCACTACTGCCCAGCAGAAAAATTCTTAAATAATTTCACTGCTACTAGATTAATGCTAATATGTGTGATTTTTGAGACGTACTAGATGCCAAATACTTTATATCCATATCTCATGAATACTCTGTTTGTTGTCATTCTCTGTTCAAAATATAAAGAGACTTAAGAGTTCAAGAACTCACAAAACCCCATGCTTTTCAAAGACAGTGACTTTTACTTCCTGGTGCCATCCTTGAGCCACCATTTTCCCATTGAATGTGGGTGGGGCTTGTCCACTTGGACAATAGAAAAGAATGGAAGTGATCGTCTAAAACTTCCAAGGGGTGTCCATAGAGGCATGTAGCACCTGCTTCCTTTCCTTGTATTCTTCACTCTGGGCTTAGCCAGGCCCCATATCACACATCAGAGCACTCTGGCTGTCTGTGGAGAAGTCCATCTGGAAAGGGGCTGAGTTACCCTACCAGCAACTGGTAACAACTTGGAACATGAATGAGAGACCTTGAAAGTAAACTATTTATCCCCTGCAGACTCCACAACCGGTAGACATTTGATTGTAGCCTCATGAGAGGTCTTGTGCTAGGACCATCTATTTAGTTCTCTCCCCAATTTCTGACCTATAGTAAGTGAGAGAGATTTTTAAAAATACACATTGGTGCTGTTGCAAGCCAGAGTGTTTTAGGAGATTTGTGACATTCCAAATTAGAATCCGACAACGACTGCGGTTTTGTGGACAGTGAAATCTGAGATTTGATTCCGAGTCTTGCTCCAGAGTGCCCGCTCCTGACTATGGATGTGCCCTTTTCCACACACTTGTTTGTAACACGGTCAAAAGTTCTGCAGATGCCTTACAACCTCTATGCCACAAGTAAGAAACAGAGATGAGAAATTTAGAAATGGACTTTTAGATTTAGAATTTGATGTCAGGTGATCTAATTCTGAACACGTGCTATTCATCACTTTAGCAAAAAACAAAATATTCCTTCAAGAAAATAACTGTGGAAAGGGAGCGCCAGGTATGAGATGGAAGGGAAAGCCTCTAGGTGCACACATCCCTTCTGGGAGGCTCACAAGCCTTTGAAAAGAACAGCTATTTAAATTCTCCGTGTAGTACAACTAAATAGCTTTGTCATTACCCTTGGCCATTAAGAACGTAGGTGGGCAGGTCATTGTTCTGATACAGTATTACTTAGAGTGTAAGAAGCTTTGCACATTAGACAATATTCTATCAAAGTTAGCTTAGTTACCTCACAGCTCAGTTTTCAAAGCAGCAAAAGTTGGTCCAGTTGAGGACCGCTTTCGGCATGAACTATAATGTTCAATCTCTGTTCTCCTGCAGCCCTTCAGTAACTATCTTTAGGTAAGATACATACCACTAGTTTTTGAGAGAGGATGGAGAATAGACCAAGATGTATATTGTCTTTGAAGTAAGTCAACAAGTCAGTGATAATTGAAATGAGAAATCCTGGCAGGAGAAGAGAGAGGAGTTGTGCTCTGCCCTTGGTAGACTTTCCGAGTCATTTGTGGAGTGGAGTATCTGGAGAGTTCTGGTGAGTCATACACTGCTAGCAGGGGAAGGAAATGCGTTTTCTAAAGCTGTCTGCTGTGACTCATGCCTTTCGGTTGGCATCAGCAGATGCTGGTACCCTACTGACTGGTGATCTAAGAGAAAGTTTCTCAGACGGACAGTTCTGACATGGTTCCCCTCCCCCCACCCCCCACCCCCCACCCCCGAACGCTGATACATTTGGCTCAGTCCTTTTATTTGGCTTGCAAGATGTTTGATTTAACATTGTGACTTATTTCTGGTTTGGCGGTGAAGGGATTGTTTAGTAACAGAATGGAGCATTTGGATTTTTGTGGCAGCCAGGAGGAATGCTCTTATTTTATAAGGTTACAACTGAGCAAATATTCTTTACACTGATTCATTCCTCATGTGGGAGAAATTTCTTTTTATACATACATACTCTCTATTGGATACATGAAGCTGCTTTACCTTCAATATTTGGGCAGAATTTTTAGTGAGTGATCTGGGAACAATATATGTAAATGAAAAAGCCTGTCTTCTCTGCAGAAGGAAGCACAGAGCTGCATGCTAGGAACCATCCAGGTCTTATTTCTAAGCCAGCCAGGTTTGCATATGACCTCGAATCCTCTTACTCATTTTTTTTTTTAAACTTGGGCTTCCTCTCTGAAATGGACAGAAAATTGCCTACCTATTTACCCAAGGCAAAACCAATTTCCTGATAGGAAGATGACTCAGAGGTCTAGGGCAGCTGTGTAGCCTTGTCCTGCACATCTTAAGGTAGCAGAGAGCCAGAGATTGCTGACCACACTATGCAAATCCAGCTTGACATTTAAGTGAGGGAAGGAGATGGAGTCATTATGGACTTGTTCCTTGCCCATCTCTGTGCTAGGTCCTGAGAGAACATGGCAACTAGATACACTCAAAGGTTTACTGCTTCGTCTGATTTTTGTACGTTTGGATTATTCAGAGAGAGAGAGAGAGAGAGAGAGAGAGAGAGAGAGAGAGAGAGAGAGAGA